>PVKE010001610.1:0-96396 GCA_004027555.1 Craseonycteris thonglongyai | reverse complement strand
GCCTGGGGGCGGGGCGTGTGAGAGCCTGGGGGCGGGGCGGTGAGGGCCTGGGGGCGGGGCGGTGAGGGCCTAGGGGCGGGGCCCAGAGGGGAGACCCTCCCTCACCTGACTGACCTTGGCCTTCGGTGCTCCTCCACCTGCTGTGCCTGGTTCTGGCTTCTCTCCAGCGGGGCGGAGCTGAGGGAGGTCTGGAGGGAGCAGTTGGAGGGCAGGCCCGGCTCTGCAGAGGGGAGGCTGGCTGGGGGGGAGGGGGGACCCAGGGCTGCTGCAGGTGCGGGTGGGAGGCAGGGTCCAGGCTGCCGTGCAGGGGGCAGACTCTGCTTCCCGTGAAGGTTAAGGTGGAGGGCCCCGTCCCAGCTCTGGGTGGGTGGGCGCCTTGGGGGTGGGGGTGCTGTGGGCACCTGGCTGGGACTGGATGAGGACTGCATGGGGGCTCCACCCCGTGAAGAGAAGTCCTGGGAGCCCCAGCTGGCAGGAGCTCAGCCCCTTTCAGGCCTTGCCATGATCAAAACACACCTGTCCCCCATGAGTCACTCCTGTCTCAGAATTCAGAGGGACCGTTCTGTACAGCCCCAGGGATTCCTGTGGTCTCTTCCGAGGGGGGCTGCGGCCCTACCCAAGGGGAAGTAAGTCCCCGCTGGGCGTTCAGGCAGAAGTGGTCTGTGCCTGTAAGTGCTGCTCCCGGGGGCAGATGGGGGTGTTGTAGGGGTGCATTTGTTCAATTCTAGTCGATAGCCACGGGACCCTGTGTTTTGCTCCAGGAGGAGACCAGATGGAGCTGATCAATGCCAGAAGGACTCCAGTGAACCCCCGGGGGGAGGCGGTCTACACAGCAGTATTCCAATCCGTGTCGGGCCCCTGTGCCACCCGGCGCATGGGGTCAGGGTGGCTGTCAGCAGGCCTGTGCAGGAAACCGGGGCAGGGGGTGGGGGTGGGGTGGCAGGCCCCCCCCTGCAGGGAGGCAGCAGGAGGCTGAGAACCTTCTGGCAGTCAAGGCCTGGCTGGATTCTGAATCTGCCTCCGGCTGCACAGCGGCCGTGGGTCCCTTGTCCTCCGTAGCGCTCACTGTCTTCATCAGAAGAGCGACCACCCATGCTGCAAGGCGCTGCACCGCGTGTCACGGCCACCGCGGTCGCCCTTGAGGCTCATGGGCATCTTTGGCGCTCTTTCTGTTTCACGGGGGAAGAAAATGGAGCTCAGGGAAATGACACGGCTTCACTGAGGCCACAGAACAAGAGGGACTGGCATGCAGGTCCTCTGTCCTATAAGCTCTCCACTAGGCCTCGCATCTCTTGAAGGGATTTACAGAGGACTAGCTCATGGGATTGGTTCCCCTAACCCCGTGAGGTAGTGACCTAGTGACCACCAGTTTACCAATTAAGAAGTGAGACGAGCCCAAGGTCATTGTCCAACAGTCAGATCTCCCAAGGCAGGGGTTTGGGATAGAAGCCATCCAATGTCTTTTCTATATAACTCTTCCAACCTCACTGTCAGAGATTTTTCCATGCCGCCGTGGTCACAAGTTCAAGTCCAGTGCCTCCCGATACAGGGGCAGTGGGGAGGAAGCTTGGGGGAGGGGTGCACTGGTGCCCAGAACAGCCACCCTCCCCCGTCCTCACGTGATTCTGCCCCCACCCCCTTTGCCCTCCCCAGCTCAGGAATCTCCCCTTCTGGTCTCAAGGACAATCCTTCAAGGAGCAGCCGTGTCTGCAAATATTGCACTCGGTTGTCAACAGAGCTCAGTTCCCAGCTCCTGGAGACTCTTCCTGGGCCACAGATCTGGGCTCTGTGAACTTGATTAGCTCCCCAAGGCCAGGGTCACACATGTCACCAGGAGCCAGGCTGCTCCCCAGGGTGAGCTCACACAGCGTTGAGCTCTGTTTGACTTCTATTGTTTTTGTTAGGACTGGGCTTGGGCCTCTTACCTGTGTGTAGTGGGCACTTGGAGCCCTGTCTCAGGGGAGCTGCTCCAAGACTTCCTGAGAGAGGACTTGTCTGCCTCCTTTGACAAGGGGGCAGCCAGCAGGGACCTCCTCCCAGCCTCCCCTAATAAGCTTTTTGTATTTTTCACCTTGCCTAGGGAGACTGGAGAGTTAGCCAGAGCTTTCTGATAGTTACTAATAGTGACTTCTTATACAGCTTGCGTAGCATTAGCTCACAGACAGCCTTCACCCACCCGAGCTTATCTCATCCTCAAAGCCATCCTGGGACGTACGATTACTTCCACTCCTCGCCCAGCGATGAAAAAGCCGGAACTCCCCAAGTCCAGGGGACTCATCCAAGGTCATGAGCTAAACTTAAGCAGACTTGTTCCTCAAGCCTTCCTTTGAAATACTGTGAAGGCGACTCTTAGGGGGCAGTGTTCTTGGGGACTCTTGTGTCCCAGAGGTCCCCCTCCATTTTATAAGAGAACCAGCCTTGACCTGCGAGGTGAACGGTTTTGGGGGTGCTGCTCTCTCTGTCCCCAGGATGTAGGGCAGTGCTGCTCACGTCGTAGGGCCCCATCAATATTTGATGTGTAAATGCGCGATGAATAATTGAAGGGTGACATCCCAGCTTTCCGGATTCCTGCTCAAACGGGCCTCCCATCAAGGCACTTGCGTTCCTGCACTTGCATTGATCGGAAAATCGGAAAATCAGTCTGCAGGCCTTACAAATAAAACACCAGCGGGCCTGCTGCTGAGTGGACACACAGAAGCAGCTTGGGAGGAGGGGAGAGAGAGGGGTGTTCCAGGTGGAGACACTGAGGCAGGGACTTGCTTTGCACTGCAGTGGAAGGACACCCAGCTTGAGGATCTGCCCAGGATGCTCCCTGACTCCCTGATCTCTGGGGACGGGGAGGTGACAGCCAATCCCGTCCCTTCTGCAGGGCCTGGTGGACGCAGATCCTTGGCGTCCGGCCAGAGCCCGAGCTTCAGAACAGAGGGAAACCGCTAAGCAGGAAATGTGGCCGCCTCCTTCCAACCTCTTCTGAATTTCATGGGTGACAAACCACTCTTCACACACCCCAGTTCTGCCCATCGTCACCGGGGTGAGGGAAGTGAGGCGGCCGAGGGAAAAACAATTAGAAATACAATTAGTGTTATAAAAGCTGGCCATAAATATGTGAGCCCTCACTCCGGAGCCGAACGACAAGATGACAGCTCCCAGTTCCTGGTATTGACAAAAGAGGAAACAGTCCATGAAACTGGTCATTTGCCTGGCTGTTTTTATCTATCAGATCCCGGAGTCGGAACAAGGCAAGCATGAAGGATTGGATTAGCGGCCCGGCCTCGGTGCGCTTCTGCAGCATCAGCAAACCGCAGTGACTGCAGACCTCGCGGGGACGTGGGCGCGTGCACACCCGGCCGCTCGGGGCAGTGCGTGCGTGCCCACACAGCTAGGCACAGGCGACCCCAGGCTCAGATGCTCACGAGAGGGCAGGGCTCCCCACCGAGGCCAGAGGCAGACACGCAGGGGCGTCTTTCCCTCGAGGATTGCCTCCTGGTTCTTGCAGGAGTATGACAGGCTCGCGGGCATTCTGTACCCCGTCTCTCAGGGGCCCACGCCCCTCACAACGCCCTTTGAATTGCTAGCGTTCGCGCTTTGGCCTGGCCTTCCAAGCGTCCATTTGGTTGTTCCTTAGGTGGTCTTGGCTCCACTACTTGATCGATGTGGCAAAGCCTGTTCATCTGGCAGCCTAACCCCTCCGGTGCCCACAGCTCCGGGGCACCGCCATGCCCCTGGTTGGGGAGGTAGGGCTTGATCGGGGCAGAGGGTCCGTGTGGGCTGCGTGGGGCAAAGCCCCCCACCCCCTGCAGGTTTATTCGATCACCTGGCACCTCCACCCACCAGCAGGAAGCAGAGCGCCCCTGGCGGGGGGGCACGGAGCCAGCATGGCAGATGGGCATGTGTGTCAGCTGCCAAGGGCCCTCCGCTAGGATCCAAACAGGTCTGCATTTTTGGAGGGCAGGACGCTCTCTTCTTCGCTCCCGGTCTTCCCTTCAGGAGCCACTGATCAAACCATCTAGCTGCGCATGGCCTTTGTTCGTGGCGTCTCGGCTAAGAGGAAGGTGACAAAGGCCGGTGGGCACACCGGGCCCCGGCCGTGTGCAGCTGGACCTGCGTGGGTTCTCAGGACGGGCACCTCTGCAGTGAGAGGTGTGGCATCTGCTACCTGCTCGCTGGGGCTTCTCTTTGGCTTTCCCAACAAAGGGTCACGCCGTTTCAGCTTGATGACCTGACAGTGGCGGGGAGCCCACCGCCTTGTGGGCTAATAATAGCTGTTGGGCGATTTTGCTCCATAATACAGCGGCTCTATCCCGACTAATTCCAGCTCTGCCCCGGGGCCGCAGAGAACAAATCTGCCTTCTCTTCCTAAATGACAGCTCTTCAAACATTTTAAACCACTGCTCGCATCCCCCAAAGGTTTTTGCTTCCCTAGGCTAAGTATTTCACGTCCCTTCAATTTCTACAGTCATATCTGGGTGACATGGGAGCCACTTTGCACGTTAGGATTGTTAAGAATGAAAATAGGTGCTGAATTCAGAGAGCCGTGCATTTGAGTCACCCTCATCCAGGGGGCTGGGCTGGGTAGAGACACACGCTCCCGGCCACAGCTGCCAGATGCTGGAATTCAGTCACCTGTACGTTTAGATTCAACAGCATTGACTGAGCTGTAGTTGTGCCATAAAGGATGCATCCTTATTGAAGACAGGTATTGTGTGTATTTTAGAATGAAAAAAATCTGGGACCTAGAGGTGTC
The DNA here is from genome assembly GCA_004027555.1 of Craseonycteris thonglongyai. Taxonomy (NCBI): domain Eukaryota; kingdom Metazoa; phylum Chordata; class Mammalia; order Chiroptera; family Craseonycteridae; genus Craseonycteris; species Craseonycteris thonglongyai. The sequence goes on along the minus strand of PVKE010001610.1, from coordinate 91,652 downwards.
CCGGCTAGTCTGTGACAAAGCAGGGCATCTACCTCTTGTGATGGTTGGTTCTAAGTCCAGAATGCTTCCATGGCTGGAGCTTGAGCAAGGTGCTGGGCGTGCACACGGTATGCACGTGTAAGCACACACTTTCATGGTAGAAGGCTACCTGACAACCGTCAGTAACAGTAGCCCTGGCGTGGGGGGTGGGCAGGGGCCCGAGCGATGGGAGGGACTCTTCACTGTCTACTCTTCCCTGCTTTATTGTTTGAGTGTCTTTACGGATACAAGAGATTCAAGTCACTCTCATGCATTTGGAACACAAATAAGATGCTTATGATTTTTAGATTGTAACTTCGGGATGGTTAACATCCAGCGGGCAAGCCAAAGTGCACTCAAGAGCAAAAAGAAGTCCCACAGAGGAGGGGACTTGTGGCCAGGAGGTGAAAGCATGGAGTGTGGGTTTCATAGCCCAGATTTTTTTTTTTTAAAGGTGGATGTTTTGTTTTGTTTATTTATTTATTTATTTTTTTGACAGAGAGAGAGAGAGACATAGAGATACAGAGACAGAGAGAGAACTGAACTGGGGGAACTCCCCAGTTCAGCATATGGATCCACACGGTCCGGGGCCGGAGACGGGATTCAATCCTTGGTCGTTGGTCCTCGGTGCTACAAAGTGAGTGTTTAACCCGCTGAGCCATCCCGGCTTCCCCTTATAGCCCAGATTTTAATCCCAACTCTACCCTGACGACCCCTGTGACCTTGGACACATCGTCTAATCTCTTTATTCCTCCATTTTCTTACCTGTAGAACGAAGATGGCCATTTTTAGTACGTATCTTATAGGTTATGTTTGTCAGGAGCAAGGAGCACTTTCAGTATTTCTTACATTGAGGTATAATTTCACATCCGCTGTCATTGACCCTTTTTAGTGTATAGTTTTATGGATTTGGTCAAATTCCTAAAGTCATGCAACCCTGGGCCACATTGGAAGAAAACTTGTCTGGGGTCACACATAAAATACACTCACACTAACACTAGCTGATGAGCTAACAAAAAAGAGAAATTGCCAAAAAACCTCATCGTGTTTTAAGACAGTTTACAAATTTGTGTTGCACTGCATTCAAAGCCCTCCTGGGCAGTGTGCGACCCGTGGGTCACAGGTTGGACACGAGTGACGTCATGCCTGTGCTGATCTTTGCATCCCTGCTCACCGAGGCTGGCCCCTCCTGCCCGGGCATTTCCTACATGCAAGCAGGTTGGGTGGCAATGGGTCCAAGCTGGACGCTGCTTCGTGTGCAGAGAGCAAGCCTGGGGCTGGGATGAGACCAGTAGGGGTGCGCTGGGTCCAGCCGTCCATGTGTAACTCGGGGATTATAGCTGGGAGAGTGGGTTGGTCATGGCGTGTGTTGGCCTGAGGCAGGACAGCAGCTATCCTGGAGTGGGTGGGCGGGCACGGGGCTTGGTTGTGACCACCGGAAGAGAGCTGCTAATCAACCGAGGCTGAGGCCATGAGCAGTGACTAGGTGGGCAGGGAAAGTGACTGGAATCCAGGTCTCCGAGAGAAGGGTGTTAATGGGGGCAAACATGAGAGTCTCATTATTAACCAGGGCCCACTCTCCCCTGTCCTTCCTATAAAGACAAACAGCAGTCCTGCAGAACCCGACAAATTCCTGGGGGGCCCCTGTCTCCTCCGTGCTGTCCACCTGCCTCACCAGGTGTCCCCTGTCCCTTCCCGTGTACCAGTGTCTGAAGCAGGGGGGACAGGGAGAAAGAGGGGTTCAGGCTGCGGTGCAAGGCGCAGCCCCAAGTCTCTGAAGCGGGAACTCAGCAAGGGCTGTGGATGCTCGTGTTTCCAGCCGGGGCTCCGGAACCAGAGGCGGCTGCCGGAGCCGGGGCCAGACAGAGACAGCACCGCCATCCGAGGCCTCAGCCGGAAAGGCCCCTGTCCCCCGGCCTCGGCTCCCAACCCCACGTGAGCTACTGCAGATAGAAGAGCCCTGAAGAAATGGCGCGGCCTCTCCCGGCTAGTATGCCGTGTGCCCGCCTGTCTCTCAGCCTCTGGGTACTGGAATGGCGTGTAGGTGCAGGGTGTCTGCAAAACAGGAAACCCGGCTGCCTCCTCCACGCTTCAGCCCACCAGCGACCCCGCTGCAAGGGGCCTCCTGTGGAGCCGGCAGCTTGGGGGTTCGGCAAACGGCAGCCTTCCCCTGGGCGGCTGCTGCTTCTCTGTAAATGGGGACATCGCCGCCCCCAGTCAATTCTGTGAGCGCCTCCTCTGTGTCGGACGCTCCGTGTGCATTTTCAGATTCAGTTCTCACAACAGCCTGTGGGACGTTGTCTTGTCATTTCCCGTTTACAGATGAGGAAGCGAAGGCACAGGGCGGTGAAGCAACGTGCCCCAAGTCGTGTGCCCATCACGTCCCCCTGAAAGGACGACGCTATGTAAGTGGAAGACCTACCCAGTGCTGCTCCATGTGGTGGAGAATGTATGTACACAGTGCGTGTGCTTACTAGTGTAAGTGTGTAATGTGCACACTTATACTAGTGTAGGTATGTGATGCATGCACTTATGAGTGTAAGTGTGTGATGTGTGGGCTTACTAGTGTGTAATGTGCCTGCTTATACTAGTGTAAGTATGATGTGTGCACTTATGAGTATAAGTGTGTGACATATGGGCTTTACTACCATAAATGTGTAATGTGCACACTTACTAGTGTGAGTACGTGGTGCACATGCTTACTAATGTAAGTATATAATGTGCACACTTACTGGTGTAAGCATGTAGCATACACTCTTACTAGTGTACATGTATAATATATGTGCTTACTGGTGTAAGTATGCCATGTGTGTAAGTATGTAATGTACACACTTGCTAGTGTAAGTATGTGGTGTGCACACTTGTGAGTGTAAGTGTGTATATGTGTAAGTATGTGATGTACACATTAGTATGTGTGGTGTGTGCGCTTGCTAGTGTAAGTATGTGATGTGCACACTTCTGAGTGTAAGTACGTGTGCAAACACTTACTGGTATACATATGTGACGCACACATTTATGCGTATGTGTGGTGTGCACACTTACTGGTGTAAGTATGTGATGCGCAGGCCTGTTGGGTGGTGCGCACACTTACTGGTGTAAGTACGTGACGTATGCACTTACTCGTGTAAGCATGATGCCCAGCTCCCCTGTGGGGACCGCTGGCATTTCGTCTCATGGGACGCTGTTAAGGGCACAGACTTGCGGGAAGCGAGGGGCCCCGGGCTTTCGATCCAGAACTCGCTGGAAGCGGCCAAGGACCCCGGAACCAGGCTGGCCCTCGGTGGCCCTTCAGGAGCACCCTTCTCCTCCAGTTCTCTCTCTCTCTCTCTCACACATCTGGGCCTTCAAGTTCATGAAGTGATATTAGATTGGGTCAAGTTACGGGCGACAGGCTGCATGAGACGGGTGCTGAGAGAAGAATGGGAGGAGGCGCTCCTAGGTGACAGGGACACAGCAGAAGGGGACGGAGCCCAGTGCCCTGCTCCTCCTGCTCCCGGCGTCTTACACGTCTTTCAGGACGCTTAGCGCGGGCGCATATGGCCTGGGAGGCCTAGTAGCAGCTTGCTAAAGGCTCTCCTCTGTAAATATAATCTGTTTCTGCAGCCCGGTCTGAGCTGCATTAATTAATTCATTAACGCATTTCCTGATACCTGCCTCGTGCCAGAGCGAGCGACGGTGGCTCACACAGACATGTGAGACAGAGTGAGATAACACGTAGGGGAAGCAAATGGGAAATGAAAATAGAAAAGCACAGGAAGGAATGGCACAGGGGATCGGTAATGAGCTAACACAGGCACGCGGAGCGGGGACCCCGGAGCACCCAATTTAGAGTCGTGGGTTTCTGGCAACCACACGGCGCCTGCAAGATGGGTGGGGGCAAAGGAGGATGGAAGGACGGGAGGAAGGAAGGAAGGAAGGAAGGAAGGAAGGAAGGAAGGAAGGAAGAAAGAAGGAAGGAAGGAGGGAGGAAGGCAAGCAGGGAAGGAAGGAGGGAGGGAGAGGAGTCGGAGAGGGGGAGGGGAAAAGGGAGGGAAGAAGGAGGGAGGATGGCAGGAAGAAAGGAGAGAAGAGTATTTAGGAGAAGCCCCCTGTTCCCGGTGCAGAGCCAGAGGGGCCCTTCCGGGGCATCTTGGGGGTCTCCGAGCCGCCCGTGAACCATGTCCCAGCAACACGCGTGGTAGATGCGGCCCCTCACTTCAGGTTGTTCCCGCAGCATCGCCCTTCAACACAGACCAAACTTCCACTCAGAAGAACAGGGGACCAGAGGGCTGTAGCCCGGCAGGCAGCTCTCTTCAGACCCGGCCTCAGCCCGGGGGCGCTGCCACGATTTCTAGAGGGGTGCAGGCACAGCGTGTGCCCCAGGCATCCGTCTTTGCTTCCTTCCTCTCTGCTGGTTTTTTCATGGACACGGCGTGGCTGTGAGTTCGAGACTGCTCTCCCTGCCTCACACCTGCAGCGTGACTACGGGGTTGCGGGTGAAATCCAAACCGACCGGCCTTACAAACACGCAGACAGTTGGAAACGACCGAGCCGGGCGGGGTTGCCCTTCTCTTACCAAAACCCAGGCACCTGCCTGGGACCCGGGCTTGCTTGGGGGCCACCCTCTCGGCTCCGAACGGAGCCGAGCTGAGCGAGTGGGCAGGATGTGCGATCCCCGGTCGGGCGTCTATCCGGTGGGCAGCAGTGGCGTTGCTCCAGGAATGGGGACCCCTGGGTTCTGTCGTTCCTACGCTGAGAGGCTTCTCTGATCTCCCACTTCCCTTCTGGCAAGAACAGTGCTCATTTCGGGCCGACAGTGCTCCTACCCAAGATGGGGGACCCACGCAGTCCGGGGTGAACTGGACCAGGCCTGCCTGGGAGGGCTGGGTGGCCCCCAGAACACTTATGAAAATGTCCCAGGTGGGTGGCCTGGCTTTGCGGGGCACACGGCCCCCTCTCTGTGTGGGGACACGCGCGTGTACTGCCACCAACGCTGACACGACTCGGTCCCAGGTGGCAGCTGGGGCTCAGGGCTCCCCCTCTCTGGCGTCAGTCCTGGGAAATGTATGGGGACACAGCAGCCCCCTCACACATACCCCACACAGCCCTGCGAGGGCTCGCAGGGTCATGACCAACCCGGGGGCGTCTTCGGAAGGGGTCTCTTTGGAAGCCAAACCGAGACGCCTAAGGGAAACCTGTGGGGTGATGAGGCTTCGGGGTGCAGGGGAGTCCGAGATCAGTGAGAGTCAGAGGGGACCTGGTCTCTAACTCAGACCACAGGCCAGGCTGGGCCCAGAGGGCCCTCTGCTCTTCCCTTCCGTCCCTGGTGAGCAGGCTGCTGGCCGCATGGTGCGTTACATCGAACCCTGACCCGCGTAAGGAGACACTCGGTGCTGAGACAGGGAGGCCCAGAAAGGAAGCTGGTCCTCACTCCTGACAGGGGACCTTCGGGCCACACAGGTGGTTCTGTCTGGAGGCGGTATGGTGGAAGGCTGGCCCAACAAAAACTCCTTTCAGCCTCCGTCCTTCTTATCTTTCCCACCAGCATGGGGACTTCAAGAATCGCTGAGAGCCTGGAGGGGTGCCCAGGGGTGCCCAGGGGTGCAGAGCAGCAGCAGTGGGCGGGATGGGGCCTGGCCGCTTGCCTCCTTCTAGTGCATTCTCCAGCCCTGCCCCCTTCCTCTTCGATGGAGAGAAACCCGGGGCCCTCCTTTGTGCTTCTGGGTTCCCCAGAGTCCTCGCTCCCACCGGTCTCTTTCCCTTGGGGGCCCTGTGGAGGCCGGAGCTGAGAGCTCCCTTCCAACCGGCACTGCCTTGGAGCCAGGCCGGGTAGCCCCGAAGGAGTAAAAAGCAATCAGGGAGTTCGGGGGCCTCCGTGGCCCCAGACCTTGCGGGCATTTAGGGAAAGTAGATTAAGAAATCTTCGTTCCAGATAAGAGAGGCCTGTAAAGAGGCCAAAGAAAGGGAAAAACAGCCTCCCTTGGATCACAGGGGATTGTAATTACGCAGATATTGATTGCGATAATAAGTTGGCCAAAACTCCCGGGAAGGAGCGTGATCCCTCCAGGTAGCTTGCTTCTGCAGGATTCGCTGAGAAGTCCTGTGAAGTCGGAGCCCAAATGGAGGCCCCGGGCGCGGCATCTGAGGCCTTTCCCTCCTGATGAGGCCTCCCTCCCTCCGGGGCTGCTCCCCCCATCATTATTAGCATGCTCATTGCTGCTATTAATAACCCTCAGGGCCCAGTGGGGTTGCATAGGCAGCAAGAACCGAAGCTGGCCTCAGAAGCAGCTCAAGTCCCTCAGCCTGGGCTCCAGAATCTTCTCCAGGAGTGTTCCTGCCTCCCTTCTACAGCCCCCTGGCCCCTCGCTCTCACACACATGCACACACGTGTGTGTGCGTGCCCTACCTACACCTCAGCCACACTGCTCTTGCCTCCAACCCCTAGCACACTCACGCTGGAATTCAGAGCTCTGGCATTGGACTCAGACAGACCGGAATTCAAGTCCTGCCCTGCGTCTTACGGGTCCTGGAATCCCCAGCGAGTCCCTTGACCTGTGGCGCTTCAGAGTTATTTGTAGAGTGGGGATGGTCGCAGCAGCCTCCTCATCTTGCATGGTTGTAAGATGACGAGATGGTGTAACACCACCCGGCACCGTGCCTGCCTGCCTTAGACGCCATCGGCTAAAACACCGGTCATTGCTGTTGTCTTCATCCTCTGTGAGATGTTGCTTCCGCGGAATTTTCTCCTCACAGCTGTCACTCAAGGCTCTTCTGCGTCTTCCAGGCCGAGTGGAGACCTGAGCTTTGGCCCGTTCAGTCCCCCATGACCCTTTCTGCTCCTGCCGCCGATGTCTGGGTCTTGTGGCTGCCACGCCGTGGCTTGCTTTGCGTTCTGATTTTGAAGTTGAGGGCAAGAAGCAGGTTTTCTTCATTTTTTTAATCCTCCCTTTCTCCAATCCCAGAATTTAGCACTTGACAATATATATATATGTATTTTTAATAATAGATACCAGGGATGCCAGGGTGACTCAGTGGGTTGAGCACTCATTTGCAGCCCTGGGTCTGAGGATCGAATCCCAGCTCCGGCCCGTGTGGACCCATGTGCTGAACTGGAGTGAGCTTCCCATGCGGAAGGCCCCCAGTTCAGTTCTCACCCAGTGAGCCTCCTATGTAGAAGGCCTCGGGTTCAGCTGCTGCCCTGGATGGGAGGCCCCTGGCTGGTTCCTGCCCTACACAGCCCTGCGCCCACCTGTGCAATGAAACTGCACAGAAAACTGATGATGTGCAACTTTGGAGACGGCTCTGCGACCCTCCCCCTTCTCTCTGCCTCTGTCTCTCTCTGTCAAAAATAATAATAAAAAAACAGCAGATACCATTTAGCAAGCAATTACTGCATGCCTGTCTCTTTACGTTGAGTCCTTATACCAGCCTAAGAAGCGTTATTGCTGCCTTTTTAGAGACCTGAGAAGTATGGCTCTAGAGAGACAAACTCATTGGCTGCTCCCACAGCTGATGAGTGGCTGAGCAGGGCTCCAGGCCTGGACCATGTGTCTCCGTACACCCCTGAATTGAGCCCCGCGCACCCTTACTGGACCCCTCCCCACCCAGGCTTGCTCGCTGCACACGAAGCAGCCTCAGCTCAGCACGCTTTGTGCTGTGGGTGAGCAACAGCCCCCGAGCAGCTTGGACCCATTGCACCCCACCCCTGCTTGCGTCTAAGAAATGCCCGGGCAGCAGAGGCCGGCCTCCATCCGTGAGCAGGGGCGCGAGGATTAGCACAGGCCTCACACGAACAGTCTTTCACGACGACCAACAACCTGGCCGAGGGGAAGATGGAGGAGCCAAGGTCAACCGTCACTGTCTCCATCAGAGACCCTGGGGAATACGGTGCGTGATGACGTGTCAGGCAAACGCGCCGTCAAGGAGGGTCTATGCGGGGTGTCAGAAGGCCGGGCAGAGGGCTAGTGCCAACAGGGAAAAAAGTGTTCGTGGGGAAGCGGGACTGAGGCGGCCCTGGAGACTGGGCGTGTGGGCTGAGGGCCATGGGAAGGACGAGGCTAAGGACAAGCAATAGCCCCATAACAACAGGAATGTTGATTGACCATGTGCTTGCTTTGTGCCCAGCACCGTGTGATGGAAGGAAGTGGCTAATGCTCTATCCTCGGCGACATACACACGACTGCGTCAAAACACAAGGTGGCTCCTCTTTAAGCTTTCCTGACCACTGACGCCCACGAGGATGCCCCACCTTTTCTGACTCTTGCCACAAGCATTAGTCTCCGCCTCCTGTGTGTTCGCCACCAGGATGTGAACCCTGTACTCCAACCCGGAGGAACTCACCTGGTGACAGACAACGGGACACATGCATCACTGAGGCGACGGGGCCATGTCCTTAGAGAGGTGTGTTCTGTGAAATGGAGGACGTCAGAGACGAGACTATATGTGGGCTGAGAAGCCGCTTGAAGGTGGCAGGATTTGGATAGGAGGAGTGCGGGGGAGGGCGTTGTGAGGAGAGGCGGTGGCGTCTTGAAAGCTCGGACACGAGAGTATATGTGTGTCTAGGCTGTGGTACATGGGAAGTTGCCTCTATAAGGTCTGAGAAGTCTTTGAAAGACATGTGAAATCAAGCCGTCTATCTATTTATTGAGCAACTACTATGTGCCAAGTACAGAATGAGGCACTGGGACTATAATGGCAGCAAACCAGTCTCGGTCTCTGTTTCCTACTTGGAATAGCCATTGTCACAGTTTCCTTTTTGTTCTGGGATAATTATGACCGGTGCCTCCTTTTACTTTCAATAGTGTTTCTGGTTGCACTATAACATATAGGGTCATGCGACCTAAATGTTTCAGCCGAGTGCAGAAAGACAGACGTTAATCAGTCACCCAAATACATATCACTTCACGTGGTTCTAGGTGCTGTGAAAGAGGGGTGCCCAGTGCTACGACAGCATGCACTGGGGACCAGCTCCCGTCTCGCAGGGGACTGAGATTTCAAGTCACCAAAACAAGCGTCGTAGGTTTCCAAGTTGGAGGTCAGGTCTCAGTTTAAGATAATCATAGGATTTCTATGTTTGTTGGAGCTCTCTCTCTCTCTCATCTCTATCTCTCTCTGTCTTTACCTGTTTTTATTTCTATCCCCATCTCTCCTCCCAGTTGTTAACAATAAGAATTGGGGTGGAGAGGTGGGGAGAATAACGCTTTTCATTGTATAGCGTTTCCCATTGTACATGAGCTTTCACAGGTGTATTTCCTCATCAGAGGGGCAGGGGTGGGTGTGGAGCCAATGACTGAGGGGGTCGATTGGCTTTCCACACTGGCTGTGCCTCCAACCAGCCATCTGGCTGTGCCTCAGTTTCCTCATCTTTCATAAGGGTGTTGTCTTCCCCACCTGCAAGGCTGACTGTGAGGATTAGAAGCCATGTGAGTGAAATGACCAGCACAGTTTTGGGCACATAGTCGGTCTTCTAAACTGGTCCTACTGTCAGCTTTTCTGAGCTTACTATGGTTTACAACAGGGGCGTCTGGCTTTGTGGTTTCTCTGGGCCACACTGGAAGAATTGTCTTGGGCCCCACATAAAATGCACTTAACAATAGCTGATGAGCTAAAAAGGAAAATAAAAAAGGCAGCAAAAACAATCTCAGAATGTTTCAAGGTTGCAAAAACATCTCAGAATGTTTTAAGGAAGTTTACAAATTGGTGTTGGGCCGCACATGGCCCACGGGCCGCGGGGTGGGCGAGTTTGGTTGAAGAACAGGTGTTGAGGCTGCTTGAGGAACGCACTGGGGTGAAGACGCAGGAAACTGAGGACAGAGGTCAGTGGACAAGCGAAGGAAGGGTCAAAGCGGATGCTGTTTCAGCCACGAGAAGAAAACGGGGTTGAAAGAGAACTCAGTTGTCACAAATGTCCACTCTGCTGGGAGATACTGGTCACGGGGCAGCCTGTGCCTATGTGGGCCCGGAGTACAGCGACTCTCTCTCTGTACCTTCCCCTCCACTTTTCTGTGAACCATAAACAGCTCTAAAAATAGTCTTTCATGAAACAAACACGCCCTCCCTTCTGAGCGAGCTCCCCCCTGCAGAGAGACACAGGCATCTCCTGGAGCGAATTCCACAAGCCCAGGGCCTTGACGGGCGTCTCCTTGGGGCCATGGTTTTTTCCTTTTCTTCCTCATTCCTCTGGCTTGCCTGTGACTCCCTCCGTGGGTTGAGGATGGCTTGTGAGGTCAGCAAAGCAGACAGGTGCTATAAAGCCAGCTTGTCCAACCCGCGGCCCCCAGCCCACCTGCGGCTCAGGACACCTTTGCATGTGGCCCAACACAAATTTGCACACTTTCTGAAGACGTTCTGAGATTTTGTGTGTGTGTGTGTGACCTTTTTTTCAGCTCATCAGCTAGCCTTAGTGTGAGTGTATTTGCTGTGTGGCCCGAGACAATTCTTCTCCTTCCGATGTGGCCCCGGAAAGCCACAAGGTTGGCCACCCCTGCCTATAAAGGGAGCCCAGGGATCAGGGCAGGCCTGCAGGGGTGGGAGGAAGAAGGATTCAGGAGCCTCTGGCCTGTGCATGAGGGTGAGATGGGGCGAACTCGGTCACCCCGTCAATATTTCAGGGCTAGACGCGTTCTGGGCGCCTCTACATAGGTTCAAGATCAAGGTGTCGCAGGGTTGGTTTCTTCCAAGGTCTCTCCTTGGCTGGTAGGTGGCCGTCTTCTCCCTGTGTCTTCAGATGGCCTTTACTCTGTGCCCATCTGTGTCCCTGTCCCCTCTTTTCATAAGGTCACCAGTCATACTGGACTAGTGCTCATCCCAGTGATCACAGTTAACCTTAACTCTCTCTTTAAAGACCAAATCTCCAAATATAGTCACGTTCTGAGCTACTGGGGAGTTAGGACTTTAGCATATGAATTTGGGGGAGACACGGTACAGCCTACAGCATCCCACTAGGCAAGTTTTCTCAGCCCCTGGGAGAGAAGAACACTGGGTTGGAGGGCGTGTCACGCATCTTTCCCGGGCAGGAGGGAGTTGAGAACCGGCTAGCTTTTCAAAGCAGGGAAGATCCTCCTGTAAAGACTCCTGGCTTCACTCAGAGCCATGGGGAACCCACAGATGGCTCTGGGGTTCCTAAGCCCCACCCTCCTGCCTCCTCGGGCCAGCCTTTAGGATGAGGACCAGCTCTCCTGTCTGGCTGAGAAATAGGTGTCTCTTCTGAGCTTACCTTCCACCTGGGACTTTTAAAATGCATGTGTCTTTTGCAGACAGTCCTTAACCCCTGAAGATCTCGTGCAGGGAGCGCACCTTCCGCAGGACAAGAGGACCAAGGGGAGGACTGTGCCTCCTTCCCTTTCACGCCTTCCTTCCCCTGCAAGGGAGGCAGGGACCACACCTGCACTGATGATATTACAGACATGCTGGGATCTGCAAATGTGTCATTAGCCACCAGGTTGGCAGAGAATGGCTGCATCTGAAGGTGATTTAACCCACGTAGAACCCCACTTAACAGGCGGGCAGGGTTCCAAGGATTTGCTTGTCAGTCAGTGACTATGAATTGGGAATGTTTTTGTCTCACACTAGATGCAGGGAAAGGTGTTCGGGGAACTTTTTGAAAATCTTTTTAACTCACACATAAGGAAAGTACTACGTATGTCCCTTTCTGTTCCCCAGCACCTGGAAGCCAGCATTTCAGTGGGGAAACATGTTGTGAGAAACAAATGTTTCTCCCTCATTGACGTAACTCACCTGACAGTGGCCTTGCTTAATGGGAGGGAGAGAAGGGCGCTATTGGGCCAGATACTTCAAGACACAGTAAAGCAGAATGGGAAGCGCATAAAATACATCTTCAAAAGCGTGCTCGCAGACGTGATTACACTGACGTCTCGAGGCAACCCTGCTGCCTATTCCGGAGAAATGGGAGTCCCAGACTCGGAACGTGAAATGACTTCCTCGGGGCCACGCAGCACAGAGGACCGCTGCTCTCAGAATGGAACGCATCTCACCCCCGCATCTGATGTCCAGGTAGCTCCTCTCCAGCTCACCTGTGTTGGAGATACAGGCTCTGGGCTTTCATGCGTCTTGCAACCCCTGGAATGGCCCATCGCAGCAGGGAGCGTGGGCGCACACTTCTCTAGGAGTGACCGTGACCTTGGAAGGGCTAGGGCTAGGGCAGGGCGGAGCAGTTCACGGGCCATGGGGAGGCGTGGACATGAGGTGGTGGTGGCCCGTACAGACTCCGGGGTTTGTAGGATAAATAGTGATTTTCCTCCTTGGTGATTTCTCAAGGCCACCGAGGCCTGACCGTTCTGGCAGGGACACCACATTTAAATGAGGCGGCTTTCAGGCTGCCTGATGGGGCGGCCTCCATCAGAGGACTAGCAGCGCTGCCTGACTTTTTTCTGTGTTCTGCACGCAGCGAAGAAACACAGTCCTTGCTCCCGAGGTGCTTTGTGTCCGGACAGAAGACAGACAGACAGACACAAACCCCGGGCAAACTGGAAAGGGCACGGAGAACAAGATTCGCATTGCCCAGGGCGCTGTGCTCACCGAGTCGGTGCCGGGCGCACTCAGAGAGGGCTTGGGAGCTGCTCCTGAGAAGCGCTGCGGAGCGTGGGAGCGCGGAAGGGCTTTCGTTGGTAGCTCAGCGCGTATATTTTCAGGTTGGAAACCGAGGCCCGGGCTGGCTAACGACGGGCCCGAGGCTCTAAGTGAGTGAACGAGACAGCCAGGACTGGAACTCAGACTCGCGCGCTCTGTGTCTAGTTGCTCTTAGGCTGCCAGGCGGGCAGAAAGGATCGACTGGAGAAGATGTTGGAGGAAGACAGTAGGGTCAGTGGATTTTATGGACAGGAGTCCCCACTGAGAGGAAGTGAGAAACGAGGGGGACCAGGTGGTTAAAGGCCTGGAAGGTTGCTGAGTCGGCAGAATGTGGGGCCTTTTCATGAATTGGGACAAGGGACAGAGAGATCAACTTCTATCTCCGAGGGGTGTCTTCTGCTGATAGTAATTGCTATATATATATACATACATATATATATATACACATACATATATATGTATGTGTATATATATATATATACATATATATACATACATATATATATATACACATACATATATATATATATATATATATATATATATATTCTGCAAATGGCCCGCCCTGGATCTGAAGCCCAGAGTCATTCAGCTGGTTGAATGCACCCGAATGGTAACCTGGGTTGGAAATGTGGCTTCATGGTAAAGAGTCAGGCGGTCGATGCGGACCAGCGGGCTGTGAGTAGCAGCCTCTGGCTTCGCAGCCTGGCCTGCTATAAACGCTTGTGCTGCACAGAATGAAGATCCCACCGGCCAGCTTGCCTTGCCCTTCCCGTGTGTCTTGGCAAGGACTCCATAAGGTTCCTGAAAGAGGCAGCCCTGTGGATGCAGAAGCTGATGGGGCGGGAAGGGAGAGGGCACCCAGCCTGCGGGGGAGGCTGCCAGGGTCCAGGCTCACCGCTGCCCGCTGCGTGCTGCCATCAGCTTATTGGTATTGTGGAAACATGGCTCCAGCCCCAGGGGAGGGTGTAGGGGCAGGGACTTCGCATTGTCCAGCACAGTGAAGGGGCATGAATCGATCTGCAGTGACCTACTAGACAGGAAGACAGCCTCAAGGACGCACAGAAAAGCCTTCCAGGAAAGCAGGGATGCGGGAGGTCAGGGCGAAGGCCAGGCTTGTCCACTCAGACTGCTGGGCGTGGGCGCGTTTGGTCGTATGGTCATCGGGGCGCGGAACCAGGCCACCTGGGACCAGATCACATGTCCTCTGCCCCACCCCAAGCGGTCAAGGTTGAGAAGGGCTCCCGGAGCCAACCTGCCTCATCTATTGCGGCCGCGCGACCAGAAGACGAAGACATCACTTGTGTTTGCACGGTTGCCCTTCTTTTCTGATGTGAGCACAGACTCGCCCTAGGAAATACAGAAAAACCTCCAGAAGAAAGAATCTCCATCACAGCCACACCCTCAGAGAGAATCACTTTCATTATTTCAGGGACTTTCTCTCCCATCTGTTCTTGTCATACCTAGACATTTTCAAATATAATTGGAATTATATCATACGCAGTTTTATGATCTCTTGTTTTCACTTCAGATGATACCATGAGCCTATTCCTGTCCTATCCAACATCATCCTCATGGCATTTAATTCTGCGGACCTATCAGTGATGAGTTCGTCAACTCTCTACTGTTGGATTTTGAGATGGTTTGCCGCTTGGACCATCATAAGCACTCCGGTAAAGAACGTCTTTGTATCCTGACACTATCTGACCACATGTCTGATGATTTTTACGGACACCTTCTCAGAATGGAATCCAGGATCCAAAGGCTCTTGTTACATGTTGGCTCATTTCCCTCCCCTCCCCCCCAACCCCAAATGACACCAGTGGGCACGTCTGTCAATCAGTGGCTATGTCCGCACCTGTTTCACCGCCCATTTGCCAACACGATGAATTGTATTCTTTTAAGTAGAAGGCCATCTTTCCAGAGTCACGCTCAGCCCACTGAGAGCATGAGCCTCAAACATGGCCACTCACGTCTTCGTGTGTCCCGGCGGATTCGGTACATCCACGTGTAGGCAGAGGTAGAAAACCTGGGATGGAAAGAAGGCTGAATGTGATCCCCGGGCATCCATAGGCACGAGGGAGAGACAGAGGGGACCTGTGGGTGAGGTAGGGCTTGATCCATCCTGCTCCAATATGCAAAGTGTGCTGAACTGCTATACACAACCCCCTCCGCCCAGAGCTCTGGCCCAGAACCCTTCCTGGCGGGTCAGGAAATGGAGGAACAAAGCACACCTACACGGAGGTGAGCTTAGCGCCGTGGAAGCCCAGCGATGTGCCAAGCCCCTGATGCTAAGCAGAAATGAAAATGTTAATGGCCAGACACCCAAAGAAAATGTATTCCATATGCACAGGCCAGCTCACAGCGCAGGAATACAAATGCACTTGAACATGAGCTACGGGAGCGAGAGCTGCATGACTTTGGATTTGCTAACACTCAGGTCAGTTTAAGCGAAATGTACTTCGGCTGCTGACTTTGACCTTTTTCCAACTCCAGTGACAGAGAAACTGACCAGTGTTGCAATTACTTTAAATAATAACAAGAGCCACAAGTTACTGGTAAGCCCCGTACCGTATTGGATGCCTACTACACACTCATGCCAGTTGTGTTCACAGAACACATTTTGTCCTTGGAATCGTTCTGTGATGTGTGAATCAATGTCCCCCGTCCCAGACGAGAACAGTGACGCACGATGAGAGTAAGTGACTTGCCTAAGTTGTCACCGTGGCAGGACGTAGACTCAGAAGGCTCTGGCCCACTCCCTGCGTTCTTTCTACACCATCCTGATTTCCAGGTTTCTGGGGGTAGACGGGGGGTACGGGGGGTCCTTGCAGTCCAGGATCCTGAAAGGCCAGGCTTTGGAGCCACTCCGTGTCTGATGGGAGGAGACAGGTGCGCACCACACACTGCTAGTGGTGACATGGCGGATAGAAGAGTCGGTCCCTGAGGGTGATGGACAGCGAACAGGGCTTGGCATCTCCTTGCTGTGGCCGGAAAGTCCTGAGCAGGACATTCCCGGACGGCACCTTGGTGATAGGTGGGTGGCTGGTGACACGACCTAAACTCCTCCTGCTGTGGGGCAGAGACTATGGGCCCCCAAAGGAAGGGGCCCAGTGACCGCCGAAGAGCTGTCCCTTCCTGCTCAAGGGACTCCAGGCTGTAGCTGGGAGAATCCCTTTTCCCGGGTCTGACTTCTCTGGCCCATTTTATGGATGGAGTCTGTGGGTGTCAGGGAATGGAGCAGACATGGGAGGAACGAGAATAGTTCGTGAGGAATCTCTGGGAGACCAGGAAAATTAGCTAGCGCAGAGCCAACCCCTCACTGCCCTTCTCATTAGGGCCTCCTCAAACTCTCCAAAACTCTCCCACTGCAACATCGGCACTGCTGACCAAGGACAATGCGGAGTGCTGACTTGCTCTTTTGCTGAGGAAAAAAAAATCACTGGACAGACAAGAATAGGATTTTTTTTTTTTCTACTTAAAAAACAAAGCAAGGCAAACACCAAAACACAAAGCTTTTAAGTTAAGTGCTGGGGGATTGACTGGTCAGGGCGACATGAGGAATGGCTATTGTCTAACGAAGACGCCTCAGAGTTGGCTAGCCCCCTTGTGGCATTCGTCTCTGGTAGAAGTGACCCATCCATGGTTGGGTTCAGCCTCTGAATCCAGATTCTGAGGCTCCAGGATCTGCTGCAGCTTGAGGATCATGTTGGCAGCATTGGCTTCTATCCCATAGAATTCTCTGGATGTTGCCCTGCGGTATCAGGCCCATTTTGCAGATGGGGGCATGGAGGCTTAGAGGGGTGTGGTGTTGGCTCATGATCACGGTTAGTCAGGGCCAGAGCTGGGATCCGATCCAGACAACCCCAGACCAGAGTGGACGCTCTCAACCGTTGCCCTTCCCAGGCCAGGGGTCGAGGGCTCATGCCCTCGGAAGGAACATGTGTCTATTTTTCTCTTGGTCCTTGAGTGTTGCAAATCAACACCCATGACAAAGGCCTCTGGTTGGGGCTTTCAAGTCAGTTCAAACTGACTACAAGGATCTCCAGGACTCCACCAAACAACCCGTTTGTTTTCCCTTCTGTCCCTGAGTGGGACAGGTGGCCCAAGACATGGTACTGGTTTGTCTGCTCTGTCCCTGCCGGTATCCAGCTTTGTTTGTGATGAATAAGCAGCCTCACAAGAGATCACTCCGAGGAGCACTGTGCCTGTCCTGCCCCTCCGCACAGTCTAACGGCGAGTAGACTTGAGAAGAGAATCCTTGTTTGGCTAAAGCAGGAGGAATCATAGGAACACACTGGGCTTTAGAAATGTAAATACCTGCACGGTTCGAGGGATGAGGACGGTGGAGAGCCGCCAGGGGAAGCCTGCGTGTGAGGATCTGGAGACAGAGATGGATGTGAAGACGCACGGGGAGGGAGAGACACGCAGAAGGCAAAAAGCCAGCGGCGTGGGGGGAGAGAGAAGCTTCTAGGAGGCCAGGAGACAGACGCAGCAGGGGCTGAGCAGCAGCGAAGGCAGAGGAAGGAAAGGGGAAGACACCTGGCTTCTGTGACGTGGGGGTCAGAAGAGCATGGCCCCTTGGGGTGAGATGCATCCAACATGGAAAGAGGCCCGCTGGTCTCGTGGCCCAGGCTGCCAGGGCAGGAGGAAGTACGACTCAGGGGGGTGGGAGGGGTGGTTCTCAGGGGTGGCCCCGGGGCCAGCAGCGTCAGCACCGCCACCTGGGACCTGGTGAGAGATGCACATTCCAGGCCCTCCGTCACACACCCTGACCCGGAAGCCGTCACCCAGTCCCGTGTCTTGGGTTTTCACGAGCCCTTCAAGTTCCTGAACCGCTGGTGTGGAGAGACGGGGAGGAGGCGGAGCGGGGATCAAGGGGGAGCAGATGTTGAGAGTCACGTTCAAGGGTCAGGTGATGTGGGGAAGAAGACAGAGAACGACAGTTCCGTTCTCGTGGAAAAAGGAGAGTGTGTGGGAGTCAGGGTGTCTATCCGTCATTCGGGAACAAGACAGGTCATGGAGGCAGAGCAGGCTAGTAGGAGGACCCGGGCCACCCCAGAAGCCAACCGGCTCCTTAGCAGCTCAACGGATGGCGCTGAGGGTGTCAGAGCTCCAGCTGTGCTCCCCAGACACTGTCCCTCAAGTTTGCCTCGACTTGCAGAACGGCGCGTGTGCACAGAGGAGAGACACGCAGAACACTCGGGTTCCAGTGGCCTCCACGCCATTTCCTGTTCGCTGTGGTAGCAGCTCAGCCCACAGCTCCCGGGCCCAGAGATCCTTCCGTTGGGATGTTGCTCTTTTCCTCTTGGTCGCCTCCCCGGGGGATGCTCTGAGCCGCCCTCCTTTCGAGAGAGACGGGGTTCCGCTGTAGAGTCCCGGGCTGTCAGGACCGGGCCCTGCGCTGGGTCAGTACGAATGGGGCGGATGGAGTGGCCAGATGCCTCAGCCTTTGGGGTTCTACACAACCAGCTAAGAAACGTCTCCTCCATCCTCCTTGCTTGTCTTAAATTTTATTTTATTTCCTTGTCCGCTCCGAATATCGCAATAAGATGGATGGACTGGCAGCCGGAGACAGTTCTCGCCGAGCCCCGATGTCTCGGTTAACCTCACTTAAGGCTGCGCCTTCCATGAGTTGCACCCCCAGGGCCCCCCAACCACCCAGACCTCAGCCGTGCAAGAGCAGGACTCAGGCTTCAGGAAACGCTTGCCTGGGTCTGTCGCTATTGCTGTGCTCACTGTTCTGAACATGTCCAGGTGGGGGCTTTTTTGACATGAGTCTGTCCTGAGAACCGGCTTTAAGAAGAGGCACTTTCGCGTGACTCCCCATTTGGGTCACTTGGAGACCCCTGTGTTCGCAGACAGCCCAGGCAGAGGGCAACGGCTGCTGCTCGTTGATAGAGTAGGAGGAACAAGCTCATGAATTCAAAGAGGGGAAATAAACCCCAAAAAACCCACCAGCCAGTTGAAAGCAATATCCATTAGTGTAGCGCACTCAACACAGCCGTGAAGGATTGTGTTGGGTGGAGGAGACAAGCCATACACTTCTCCCATTCAAGTTCTTGACTCACAATATCAGGCTAATCACAATATCAGGAGACTAATGACTGAAAAAATAATTTTGTGCACATGTTCTCAACATACAGACGACTTGGGTGGTATTTTGGACACAGCCGAGCGTTGGCTCGGGGGCGGGAGTAGGCTGCGTAGCGCCTGGTCTGCAATGGGAAGGTTTCCTTTTCAATCCGAGGGGTAGGGAAGCCGGGATGGCTCAGTGGGTTAAGTGCTCACTTTGCAGCCTCGGGGACCGGGGATCGAATCCCGGCCCCAGCCTGTGTGGACCCATATGCTGAACTGGGGAGTGCCCCCAGTTCAGTTCTCACCTGGGCGAGACCCCGGCCCAGTTCCTGCCCTGTGCAGCCCCCGCACCTACCTGTAGAATGAAACTATGTGGAAAAACCGATAATGTGCAACTATGGAGACTGCTCTGGGCCCTCCCCCTTCTCTCTGTCTCTGTATCTCTTTCTCTCTCTCTGTCAAAAACAATTAAAAAAAATTATTTAATCCGAGGGGCAGTCACTCCGGACATTTCCTGGGGGTCTGTGCGTGCCCTATGAGGCCCTGTTGACATGAAGGCTAACGCACCAGAAAAGGAAAGTCAGGGAGACCCCAGGAGAGGGCCCTGGTTCCCATCTGCTGAGCTGGGGTCACCTGCAGGGAGGGGTGGAGCCAGGAAGCCCAGGGAGGAAGGCAGCAAGCACACGTGGACATGTGCGGGGACCCAGCGGGGGACCGCCATCCCTCTGTCTCGGTCCCCAGCCCTTCTGTGGCCCCGTCATGTACTTTGGAAGCCGCTGAGCAGGCGCTGAAGCCTGCGTCCCCTGCCTCCCTCTATCAGCTGTGCGCCTCCTTCTCTATACACGCGCCTGTCCAGCCACCCCTCCCTTATGGTGTAGGCAGCGCTTTCAGCCCCACCGGCTCAGTCTTCCGGGACTAGCGGCCGGGAGGTGTTGCTGCCTCAACCATACCTGTCCTGACGTGAAATCTCAGGCCCCCCAGTTCCCACTCACCCCCCAGTCAACCCAGCAAGGCGCTTTTCCCCGTGGGAGCGAGCTTAACCACAGAGCCCTACGACAGTCTGCGTGTTTGTGTAGAGCGATGTTTACGACGGAATAGCTCCAGGTCCTTCCTGTCGGCCCGGCTTCACGTCCCTAACAGAGTAGTCACCTCCGTGCTTCCTGAGTCCCGGTGCCAGCTCCCTGCTGTCCCACCCCTGCCCCAGCATCTCAGTCACCCACAAACCGGTGACTTGGGGAGGGCCCCTAGCCAGTCTATGATTAAGTGGATGTGTGGGGGTATCCCCGGTGCTCTCTGCGGACGTGGGGAGCACTCCCTGGAGGGCCATGGGGCGCACACCCTGGAGGGCCATGGGGCGCCCGTGGGAGAGCACCCAGCCTGTGGGGAGGCCGTTCGCTCTGCCGGAACATCGTCAAATGTTACGCGATTGGCACTAATCGCGTGGCACGAGGCCAGGGTTTTGCAATAACCCAGCCCCCTCCCTCACGGAGGTGAGGCCTGACATGGGAGGACACACTCGTCCCTTCTTGTCACCCTGTGTGTGCCCTGGCGCTCCGAGGTCCCCTTTGGGAGATGGGAGCACCCAGAAACAGTCCTGGGAGGTTCTGGGGAGATCGTTTTTTCTCATGTCCTTCCCTCCCCACCTCCCAGCCCCCCGCCTTTTTATTTTATGTTTTTATTCGCAAGGAAGAAAGTAAATGTGAACTTGAAACAATAACGGCATGGGGAAAAAATCGCAGAAATAACTTAATTAAGTTTTTAAAGATTTCCATGCTTGAATAAATTAGCCTTCCTGCAAATGTCACAACATTCAGAAAAAAACGCTGTAATCAATGGAGCACAATGCTTCCTGCTCTGTGTTTAAAGCGGAGCTCCATCCGTGCGTCTCCCGCTCCCGCGGCAGCCCCCGACTTCAGGAGGCCGGGACTCTCACTCCCCACATCAGCAGATGCAGCCGGGCAGAGGCGAGGGGGCGGGGCTGGGAGGGAGGCAGGTGTTTCTTGGCCAGAGAGAGAGTTTGTGGCGGCTTTGGCTCCATGAAAGGAAGCCAAGTTCAATGTCGCTGAAAGTTGGGGTGTGGGGAGGGCGTGTCTTCTCATCTTCGGCCAAAGCCGAGGTCACGAGATTGTCCTCCAGACCCAACCCCACAGGGCTGAGCAGGCAGAGGGTACCTTACTGCCACGCCCTCCCAGGCTGGTTCCTCGTCGGCTGCCAGAGGCAGGCAGGTCACAGGGAAGAGCTGGCGGGACAAGCAGGGGAGGCCCAGGTGCCCTGCCCGACCACACGAGAGATGCCCACGGCCGTCGAGATGGGCAGACGGCGGGGTAATGAGCCCACACTTGGGCTGCTGCCCGGACTGAAGCGGTGAGTGATGCCAGGCCCGCCGCCCGGCCCCACTGTAATGCGGCTGCCAGCGCCCCGTGGGGAAAACACGGGAGAAATACGAGACGCCGAAAACACAGCACCAGGCCCAGTCAAGTGAAGGGAAGTGGAATTACAGTAATGCTGAGAGCAGGCACGCTGGAGAATTAAAACACTTTGTTCTGGAACCCGATTCTACTCAGCCCGGGTTATTCAATTATTTACCATGTGCGCCGCCGGTAATGGGACAGAGAACTGGGGGAAGCAAGTCAGGCAGGGCAGAAATGGTTTTAATGATCAGGCACATGGGGGGGCACCCTGGATCTAGCCTGGTGCCCCTGCTGAGCACGGGGCTGAGCAAGATGGAAATGGGGTGTTCAGTGCCCCGTTCGATTAATCAGACCCATTCACGGGAATGACCCGGAGGCGGCTGGGGGGCACCAGCCCCTTTCCCAAGGACATCCGTGACCCCAAACACTTCTGTTACAAGGGCCGGGGTGTCACCGATCGATAGCTGCCCCAAACGCCGCAGTTAACTTACACCCTGCCAGCACCACGTGGTTTGGAGTGACAGGAGAGACAGCCTACCAGAGGCGGCCTGACGTTGAGGGATTGGAAGGCCGTCCATCCGGGAGCTACTCCTCACCTGTCAGCAGTCTGGGGATTTGGAAAGGTGGGGTAACGATGACACAGAAAGGAGGATTTCTGACAGTCGCTGTGTATCGGGCGTTGCGATAAGCATTGGGCACGTCTTCTTTTGTTGGGTTGTCATAATCCCCGTCCCCAGTGGGGCCACCGGGCATCACGGCTTGTCCAGACCCCTTTGATCATGCCTGTTGTCCCTCGTAACGGTTACCGGTACTGTCATTCTTTGTAGGAGCTGTACTTGGACCACTTGGCAGAATAGGTGAGGTGCCCGGACCGAGCTGCGCCAGGGCCCTGCCCCCTGGGAAGAGGCCTGGCTTGTTCTAGCTCTGTCTGCAGCGTAGCTGCGGCTACCCGCTGCTTCTGGGCTGGTGGGCAGGGGCAGCGCAGGGCAGTGAGCCGGGAAGGGGGCAGCCGTGTGTTCGGCACCTCTCGGAGGACAGGCGAGAGCTCGTCTCACTTGAGAGGGTGAGGGGCTCCCGGTCGGAAGGTCAGGGGCAGCCAGCGTGGGGACTGTGCTCAGAGCTGCCTGGTTAAAGCGCCGGTGAAGGGCTGGCCTCCTCCCTGACACCTTCGGGGCAGGCGCCTGAGGACCCACGCGGGGACTCACTCACGCCCGGTTCTGCTGAAAGTCCAACTGCCTCGTCAAAGAGCCACGAGTCTGGGTCTCTGATCTGAAGCCATGAGAAGTGACAGGAAGGAACCCACCGTCCCGCTGGTGGGATCTGCTGCCTGTAACCTACCACGTCCCACCCGGTTTGCTAAGCAGGAGGCTCGGTTAGCCTGGCTCCGTGCGTGTCCCGGGGCCGCAAGAGGTGGCTCCTGAGACCCGCACACTGTGGTTATTACCGTGCAAACCGTTGCGGCAAAGCGCTGGCCTGTTATATGTGCTCTCTTCGTTAGTGCTGGTCTTCCTTCTCCTGCAAATCGGGGGACTCTCCTGTTATGAACGACCTTTCTGGATCTGTGCCCAGGACTCAGAGACGTTGTCTTCAGATCCAGGTAATGAGGCTGCTACTGATCCTGAACAAACCGGGGAAGCCATTTAATAATTACTCCATGCCGTCTGCAGGGTGACCTTTCATTGGCCAAGATGAGGGACGTCTGCTGACCATCACCCCCATGTGGAAGATTTTGATTTGGGGGGATCAGTTCGGGATTGAATCCGTCTTGCTCTCTGCCTTTCTAGAAAAGTTTGCCATTGAACAGCACGGCATCTGACAGGCGTTGAGGCCGCTGGGGGGGACATGAGGGAAGCAGGGGCCATTCACACAGGCTAGACACGCACGTTCTTGTGCGTCTGGGACAGATGATTACTCCCAGGGCTGACGAACGCGTGCGCTCTTGAGGTGGGTCCATGCTTTCTGGAGGCGAAACGGTTGAGAGCTGAAGTTGGAGAGGAAATACGGAGCCAATTTCCATGCGAACGACTGAACGCAGTGGGGAGGGCACCAGGTGGTGTCTCTCTGTTGCATTTACATTGTAAGAGTTCTGACACTCAATTCTAATTGGGGGGCGCTGGAGGCCGGTTCCCCAAACCAGCAGGCAGTCAGCTCAGTTCTGACACTACCCACCTGAGGGTGGCATCAGATCCCACAGGACAGGAGTTCAGTCCCACAGGACGCCCCCCACCCCCCGACCCCCCACCTCAGACACACGCTGCAAGTCCAGGTTGTCACTTGTGATTCTGGGAACAGACGGGAGGTTCCAGCGACCCTAGCCTTGGGTTCCATTAATCTGCTAGAGAGGCTCGCACACGTCACACAATCAGGTACTCGGTGACCAGTTTGTTATAAAAAGCTGTACCTCAGAGCACCTGACCAGGCGCACTGTTTTAAACGGGACAGAAAACAAAGGTACAATGTTTCGAATGGGATGTCTGGTCAACCTACCTAAGGAGTTTGCTGTCCGGGTGAAGGGAAGGGTGTCCAGAGAGGAGGATACCTTGACTGAGGTCACCCCGTAGACCCACGACCCAGAATGCTCGGCGCCTCTGGCTCCAATGACCATGGCTTTTGACCTCGGTAGCCGGACTCTGGCTCCTGGGTGCTTGTGCTGTGACTGTCACCATCTACGGGGACCTGGAAGGTCCATTTCCCTGGTGCCACCTTCCTAAGCACAGGCGGGTCACAGCCACTCCCGTTTCTGTCCCTTCTAGGGCTTGAAGCCCAAAGCCTCTTACAAAACTGTCTTCTGAGGGACCCTGGGCTGTCCTGTTTGTAAAACCATTGGCAGTTAGCCTGGTCTTTCATTTCCTTAATCTTAAATTGCATCAAAAAGGGAGAGATTAGAGGTAAAACCTCCATAAAGGCCGGAACAAAAGCCGCTCCCACGCTGGAGTCTCACACCTACCTTTGCTTTTTTTCCTTCCCTCTTGTCTGACACCCTGAGCTAGGAACCTCTATTTTTTTTTTTTTAAGTTTAGATTAAAACACTAAAGGCCCACAAGTTTGAAGTCCCCTCTGGCTCATCCATTAAACATCACATGTACATTCACTGTGCGTTGCGGTCATGAGAAGCAAATCCTTTAATGCCGTGGGCCGTGTTGCAGCCAGAAGCTCCGCGCTAACGGCCCTTCTGCAACCCCGTCCGCAGCCGCACTTATTTCCCACCCCTCACCGCCGTTTCGGCCTCCCCCTCCCCACACCTGTGAACATGCAGCTCTGGGAAACCATCCTGCGGGTAGAAACCATCAAGCTCAGAAAGAGATCCACCTGGGGGGTGTGAGCCCTGCACCCTCCAAGGGCTGGTGGCGACCCCCTGCAGAGGGCCCCTCCTCCGGGACCCTCCCTGGCTCAGTTCCATCTGCTAGCTCTCACGCAGGACCCCGGGGCTGTCACTCACACAATGCTTCCCCCTACCTGGCTCCTGAACCCGCCTCCTCTTCAGGATGAGAAAGGCTTTGTGTGTCCACTGCCCGGATTTCTGATCAGTGGCTTGATCTAGACACTAGTCAGACACCCTCAGCAACAGTGACAGCCCCCAGAACGTAAGGTGGCATCTAACGTGTTCTGCAGAACCGGGATGAGCTGATTCGGGTCGACAGCAGTGGTACTACGTATCCCAAATGTCTACTCGTATGACAAGGACCTTTTTTCTTTAAAACCACTGGATGCTGGGATAGCTCAGAGGTTGAGCACTTGCCTCACAATCGTAAGGTCCAGGGTTCGATTCCCAGCCCCAACCTATTCAGCCCCATATACTCAACTGTGAGACAACTGGGAACCACCAAGCCTGGCAGCAAAGGTTTCCACCTCCCATGCAGGAGGCCCCCAGTTCGGTTCCCCATCTGTGTGGAATGAAACCAGGTCACAACGAGTGACATGCAACTATGGAGACTGCTCTGGGCCCTCCCCCTTCTCTCTCTCAAATAATAAAAACAGATCTTTAAAAAATTAAAATAAAAAACTGTTGGCCCTCCCTCTCCAACCCCCGAACAATGGAACAAAGATGTAAATTACCCGTAAAAGCTTTTGCTATAATCAGATCTAAAGCCTGGGAGGCCAGAAGCCCGCTGGCGTTGTGGACAAGCCTTAGCAGGTTTTGTGACAAAATTAGGAAAGTCAGAATGAATTACTTCTTCTCCCACCTAGGTTAAGAGACAAGATTAGATAGAGATAATGAAGGAAAATGCTGTAAAACGACGCTGAATTGCATCTCCGTGTTTATGCACCTTTAAAGCTTGCACTAAATTACACAAGTTATTTAAATACATTCTTTAATATTTATGCTTTGTTGTTTTAATAAAGACTTCTATTCCAAAATGAAAATGCATAATTAAGTGGAACAGAGTATTTTCTCCTTTGACGCGCTTAATCACGCCTCTGGGAAGCTTAGGTTGTTTCAATTATAAAAGTCCAGACACTACCACCCACTGTGCAGCAGCCTGCACGCAGTAGGTCCTCAATAAATATTTAATGATCAGCTGTTTTGTGCCCGACACTGTGTTAAGTTCCGGAGATACACAGAGGAGAGGAACAACAGACACCATCCTTACTCTACGGGAGTTCCTACTACGGTGAGAGAGGGAGAGGCTAGTTAACCAATGCGTGTGGGCTTACAAGGCAGGACAGGTGTGAGCAATGAGGGGAGCTGTCTGATGAGAGCTTATCCCACAGGAACCGGTCCTAACAGGCTCCAGAGGTGGTGGCTTCTCGGAGGAGGTGACGGTTGGGCTGGGATCTGAGGGACAAGTAGGAGATCACTGGGAAAAGAGAGGGCAGGAGAATTCAGAGCGGGTAGGAGCAACGGCCTCGCGGTAGGAGGGTGGATGCTGTATTTTGGGGGGAACTCAAACACGGCAGGGATGACTGGTGTGGCCCGCGGAAGGCGAGGGAGCTGAGATCCGGCCCTTTTCCACGAGTGTGCGCACACGTGCGTGCTCGTCCTTACGGGGCTGGGATGCATGTTTCACGTCTAGTCCGGAAAAGAGAAGGCCGAGAAGTGTGGTCTTCAGCAGTCACTGGGTCCGGCTCCTTGTCAGCCGGCAGGCCTGAAACGAAACTCATGCCTATTAATAAGAATGTCAGGCCCCCTTCTGAACATTTTGTATCAATCAACTAATTGAGTTACCGCAGTAGCCTCTCCACACTCCTGGGAGGTCAGTTATTGTTAACCACACTGTACAGATAAGGAAACGATGCACAGGTGGGAGGGTCAGCCACTGGCCCAAGGTCACAGAACTAGTAAGTGTTCCAACCAGGAGTCCGGTGCAGGCGATCTACGCCAGACCTTTCTGCTTCATGTCTACTTCATAGCGAACGTGACGGGGAAACCTACACGTTCTCAAGTCACACGGTCGAGACGCGCCTTAAAAACCCTCTAAATTCTGGGTGCTAGAATTCGGTGAGATTCGCCTTGTCCTGCGGGTCTTGTGAGGGGTAATTCTTCTGATGTCTAAGAAGTGAGGCTTTGAGGGGCTAGCCAACCTGCACAAGGGGGGCAGGACGGGGGCGATCCCGGCCAGGAAATCTGGGCTCACCAGGCCACACCTCACAGTACGTCTTCGGTATGTGGCAGCTTCCACTTCTGAACCCCCGCTCCCAGCCGGTCTGGTCCCCTAGAAGCCGACGTGAGCTTGCCACCTGCATGTATTGCTCAAGAGGCTAAAAAGTGGTGTGCGTTGCACTCATCTCTTTATGTCACAGCCTTAAACCCACAGCCATGGGTCTGTTCTTCCCGGACGCCTCTCCCTGTAGCGGGTGACAGGGTATTGACACTTATATCATGAGCTGTTTAGAGTGAATGAACTATCTGGTGCGGCTTTCATGACCCGGCGGCTTAGTTACCACATAGGACTGAGCTGGCTTCACAACACACAGGTTTGCCTTCCCAGTTCCCACTGGGTTCCCTCCAGGTGTGCTAGGCGGTCATGTTGCCCACCTTGATTCCAGAGGAAAACACAGTTCTTTCTGGTTGGCTGTCTCCCCAGGCCCGCCCGCTAGGCGCCAGGCCCCTGGGTTTAGCTCCGCTGGTGGCTCTCCTGACAGTCCATCCCTGCATTTCCTGCATTCTTATTCTTTCTCGAGCAATTTAGCTGTGGAGCAGCCTCTCCCAGTCTGACCTTCATCTGAAGGTCAAATGACTTTCCTTTGATCTAGAGCAAACAGACACGCAATTATAATGAACATAAGACTCGCGCGAGGGGTCAGTGGCTACGAGGCCCTGTGAGAGAGCAAAGCCACTTAGACCGGAAGGGCTTTCATCCACATGGGGTTCCTTTTATTTGCAATCTGTTCCCTGGTTGCAGGTTTGCGATGAGAGCTACAGGGAAAGTACATCCAACCCTCTGCCTCGTGAGATATACTGGCCCAGGAAAGAGCATGCTTCAGAAGAGGGTGTGAACCCGGCCTGGCTTCTGAGAAGCCAGGACAAGAGGTCCACAGCCAAGACCCACGCTCACCCACGGAGCATCTTCATCGGCAGAATCTCAGGCCGTGAAGGGAACGTGGATGACCACGCTCTTTCCAAACTCCCGTTTCCCTCTGCCCTGTGCCTGCTCTCTTTCCGATGAACAGACTCCATGAAAGACACAGCGAGGAGCTGAGAGGGGATCCGGTGTGGGCTGGCTCTGCCGACTTCCTGTCTCCTTACAGTTGAAAGGTCAAGGGGGATCCCTTGGGGCGGGGAGGGAGTCATTTGTCCCTGAAACAGGCAAAACACAAGACGCTGTGGGGGATGTGAAGACGGAGCTCTGAGAAGACCCAGTCTGGAGCGGGCCTCCGTGTCGTGCCCCAACAGTCCCCTGAGTTTCTCCCTTGTCTCCCCGTCATGCCCACCACCCAGCGGTCCATTTGGGCTCAAGTAAGAAGCAAAAAGAATTCCTCCTTCCTCCTTTCCCAATTCCTTGCATTTTTCAAGTAATGATTCTGAAGTGGAGAGAAGCTAAAATGGAAACGAAGGACATACAAAATTGCGTAAGCATAAGCAGGCAGCTCAAAACACAGGAACTTGTGCAATAAATCGTATGAGGTGTTGGGCAGAGAAGCTGAGTGTCATTCACTGCATCTAAAGAGCCTGCCCCGGGCCCCTCCTCGGTCTGGGTGACAGAGCTGTCCCCCACCCCCAGCCCCCGTGTCTGGATGACGGTCTAGTCAGGTCAATGTCAGGAAGCCCCTGACCGCTACTAGTGGAAAGGCAAGCTGCTGGCTGCTCTGCACGGAATGGGGCACCCCTTCATTCCCTCCAGGACCCCACTGGCGAGGTGTGGGTGTGAACACTGTCTGCTAACCACAGGGAAGAGCCCTTTTCCCGTGGGGACCCTCCGCAGACTCTGGGAATTGTCCCTGACACACTAAACCAAAGCGAGAGGAAGTTCGAGCTCACGCCACCAGCTCAGTTTAGTTCGGTGTCTGATTCCCTGCAAGCGCTGGGCACATCACACATAAGGAAATCGGGTTCCGAAATAGCACCTGTGGCAGAGAGCGGCAGCCCTCCCCCTCCCCCCACCCCGTTCTGCCCCAAATGGTCTTAATTAACTCGGGACATTCCCTCACCTCACACTTGATTTCTGAATGCTATGGAAAGTTGTCAGGACTTGTCTCACTTCTTCCTTTTATTATTAATGTGTAAATACGATGTCTCAGGAGTGTTACTAAAACATAGACTCGCATCCCGGGAGATTAATTTGTGAACACAGCATAGGGTGGAGTTGTATCCTGGCGACTGCAAATTGATATTGGTGACAGCCACAGGCATCGGCCTCTTCAGACCCTCAGGGACCCAGAAGGCCCGGGGCTGCCGGCCCGCGGGATCAGGGCCGAGCTGGGCTCAGCTGACTGAGACGCCTACGTCCAGCACACAAGACCTCGGGCCCCTCAGGAAGAGGAAAGGGAGCCCCCCTTCCCTTCTGACAGGGCAGTGGCCCCTGGGAGTCTGTCCGTCCGTTAGCCAAGTCCATGGGCATTTGTGGAGTGCTCACGGGACACCAGGCTAAGCTCAGCTCCGTGGGATTCAAACCAAGCAAAGTCACAGTTACTGCTCCGACGGCTCGCCTCCTGGGCTGGGGAGTCAAACGCAGGCATTCGGAACGGCTGGAGAGCCAAGCCAGCTTCGGGCCGGCGTGTGGCTGTGGGCAGCAGGTTTTAAGGGCGCGGGGGCGCGGGTGAGGGTGGAGGTGGGGGACGCCGGCACAGACTGGAGTGACAAGGCAGCGGCCCCGGGGCAGGAGCTGCCGGGATACACCGACCTCCAGGTAACGCGGTGGAGTTCCAGGTGAGACGCCCAGGGTTCCCTGGCTCGTGGGCACCCCCGTGCTATTCATTTCCTCAGAGAGGCTGAGGCCAGGCGATCGCGTGGGCAGGCGGACATGGCGCTGATTTGGAAACGGTGCCTCATACCGTCCAGAGACAACGTCTGTCCATCCTTGTCTGGAGAGGGTAGCTGAGCACCCCAGGCGGGACACCAGGGACCTCCAGTTCCCGGGAGCTCTGGGCAGGGGGGAGGCTGGGCCTTCCCGTCTGAGGGGTGGTTCCCACTGGGGAAGGTGTTGGACGGCTGCCCACAGCCAATGGGGGGCAGGAGGCCTTGAAGGGTTGGGGTTACCTGGGATTCAGTCCAAGGGAGTGAGCTGGGAGCCTCGGATGGGCCAGTGAAGGCAGGGAGCTCGGCTTCTGTTCTGGGGCTCCTGACGCCCTGCTGTCTTTCCAGGGACTAGGAACAGGTGGGCACACAGGTGAGGAGGGCTGGAGTTTAGCTCCTGCCCACTAGGTATGCTGCGTCCCTTTGCCCAGCAGCTCCTGCCTGCCCCCAAGGCCTCTGCCTCTCTGCCCCTCCCCACCCAAGGTTCCTCTGCAGGGAGGGTTTGTGGGTGGGTGGGGGGTCAGGGGCAGACCTCCAGGGCAGGCCTGCAATTGCACGGGGCTCCCCTCCCCGGGCTGAAGGAGGGCCTGAAGGACCGAAGTGGGGGCTGGGCTGTGGACCAGCTGGAAAGCAGGGCGGGGAAGGGGGTTTCCAGCCTCCTCCTCCCCTTTAGTTTTTTACAGCGGTCCCTCCCTCCCCAGTGAGACCCACAAAGACAGCTGCCAAGCCAAGGCAGCGCCCTCCTCGCCCTCCGTGTGCGCCCACCCTGCCAGCCTCGTGCCTGTCTCACCCTCCCAGGGCTCCTAGGACTTGGGGAGGCTTGCAGGGGGTCCTCACGGAGGTCCCAGTGGGACAGGGCTGGCCTGGCCGAGATGGGAAGGTAGGGAGTGGCCTAGCAAGGGTGACCCTAACTTTCTAGAAATCCAGACGCCACCCGGCCCAGCCCCGCTCTTTATGAAATGGTGCATTTCCATCTAAATTTGCACCCCTGGGGGCTTAGAGCTGAGTGAGTATGTGACCTCCCAGATGGGCACAGCCCCCTCTGCCCCAGTGGGCAGGGACACTCAGGGACTCAGGTCTTAGGAGAAAGGGCAGGCCGTGCCCCTCTCTCTCCTCTCTTCTCACCAGTTCATGCCGGGCACCCCACTCCCTGCCTGTCCCCACCCCAGAGGGCTGACTGACCATGCTCTCCTGAGGCCAGGGAGAGTAGCAGGAGACAGGGGAATGGGGAGGTGCTATGCAGGGCGCACAGTAGGTGTGATGCTGTGCATAGAGTAGGCATGATTCTGTGTGCATAGTAGGTGATGCTGTGTGCATAACAGGTGTGATGCTGTGTGCATATTAGGCGATACTGTATACATAGCAGGTATGATGCCGTGCGCATAGTAGGTAATGCCGTGCACGTAGTAGGTGATGCCGTGCTTGTAGTAGGTGATGCCATGTGCATAGTAGGTGTGATGGCATGTGCATAGTAGGTGATGTCTTGCACATATTAGGTGTGATGCCGTGTGTATAGTAAGTGATACTGTGCACACAGTAGGTGTGATGGCGTGCGCGTGGTAGGTGATGTCTTGCATGTAGTAAGTTGATGGCATGTGCATAGTAGGTGATGCCATGCACATAGTAGGTGATGCTGTGCACGTAGTAGGTGATGCCGTGCGCGTGGTAGGTGATGCCGTGCACATAGTAGGTGTGATGCCGTGTGTATAGTAAGTGATACTGTGTACACAGTAGGTGTGATGGTGTGTGTATAGTCAGTGATACTGTGCACACAGTAGGTGTGATGCCGTGTGTATAGTAAGTGATACTGTGCACACAGTAGGTGTGATGGCGTGCACGTGGTAGGTGATGTCTTGCATGTAGTAGGTTGATGGCATGTGCATAGTAGGTGATGCCATGCACATAGTAGGTGATGCTGTGCATGTAGTAGGTGATGCCGTGCGCATAGTAGGTGATGCCGTGCACGTAGTAGGTGATGCTGTGCATGTAGTAGGTGATGCTGTGTGCGTGGTAGGTGATGCCGTGCACGTAGTAGGTGATGCCATGCACGTAGTAGGTGATGCTGTGTATGTAGTAGGTGATGCCGTGTGCGTGGTAGGTGATGCCGTGCACGTAGTAGGTGATGCCATGCACGTAGTAAGTGATGCTGTGTATGTAGTAGGTGATGCCGTGCACGTAGTAGGTGATGCCATGCACGTAGTAGGTGATGCTGTGTATGTAGTAGGTGATGCCATGTGCGTGGTAAGTGATGCCGTGCACATAGTAGGTGTGATGCCGTGTGTATAGTAAGTGATACTGTGCACACAGTAGGTATGATGGTGTGCGTGTAGTAGGTGATGTCTTGCACGTAGTAGGTTGATGGCATGCGCATAGTAGGTGATGCCATGCATGTAGTTGGTGTGATGCTGTGCGCGTAGTAGGTGATGCTATGCATGTGGTAGGTGATGCCATGCCCATAGTGTGTGTGAGGCCATGTGCATAGTAGGTGATGCTGTGCACATAGTAGGTGCTGAGACAGCATGCAAGGGCACAATGCACACAGATGAGGCCAGGCCCTGGGCCCCCTGGGTTGCTGGGGAGGTGAGGTTTGGGGCCACAGACTGTCAGCCAGGGAGACCCAGGTTGCACCCCGGGGTGGGAGTTAGCAGCGCTTTGAGGCGTCACACATGCCGCCCATTGGAGGGCTGCGCTTTGCAGTTGCTGCCGAGCCGATGTCGGGCCGCCAGCCGCTGCCTTTTCCTTTGTCTGAGAGCGGGCTGGCCGCGCAGGCCCACGCTCCTCCTGGGGCTGTGGATTAACCCCTGAAAACTGAGTCTTGTTTGCAGAGCTTTCTCCAGCACCTCCAGAGCCTCCTTAGCTGGCTGCTGTTGACTCAGGGGACCGGGAGGGGACCTGCCTGAACCAGGGGGTGGGCCACCAGGGCCCCCTGCTCTTCTACCTGCAGAAGCGCACTGTGCTCAGATGGCTGGCCACACATTCGGGCGTCGGCCCGACTGGGGCAAACGCCCTTCCTTTGATCATCACTAAAGTGCTCCCATTCCTACCCCTGGGGTTCTGCCTTAGCTCCCCGATGAGCCCCCCAGCCCAGAGCTCCAGTCTCGCTGGGTCCTGGTCCCATCACACTGAGCCCACTCCTCTGGGCCTCCTGACGCCGCTGGTGGCATGCTGTGACCACCCAGAGTCACCGGCGTACGTCTCCCTGCCTTTTCAGGTTTCTGCCGCCAGCTCCTCACTAATTGCTTGCCCCCCACCTTCCTGGTGGGCACTGACTACGCCCTGAATTGAGCCCAAGGGCCCCCCACACCCTTTCCTAGCAGCTCAGTCCACGCTGGCTCCCTGTTCCCTCTCTGTTCCTGCTGTTCTTCCTCTAGGGCCGCGTTCTGTGAATCGCCCTCCTGCTCTGTCCCCCTCACCTGGGCACATTCCTGCCCTTTCCGTAGTCCTGAGAATCTGGGGGTGACTGTGAGTGAGATCCGGGGTGACTACACCGTTTCAGCGGGTGCTGACTCTAAGCCAGGTGCTGTTCTAGGCCGGCACCAAGGAGAACAGGGATAAAACGGGGAGCGCCCTCGCTGATCCCAGAGGTTTCCTTTGGGGTCAGGAACCAGGGAACCCCCTGGGACTACACTATGGAAGAAACTAGCAGAGCTGGATTGGAGCAGCAGAGCAGGCTTCGGGCAGCACCTGGCCTTGGCATTTATTGGGGCTCCACTAGGCCACCCCCTCCCGATGAAGTGGTCATGGGAATGGAGATGAGGAACCGGACTGAGCTGGACACAAAGCACCTACTCAGCAGGTGACTGTCCCTGTGCGCTCGGTGGAGTGAGGGCTATGGAGGAAGTCTCAGCCCTCGGTCCCCAGGGCTCAGGGAGTAGCTACTAGAAGGCAGACGGAGAAGAGCGTCATAATGGCACAGCCAGTGCGTCACTGAGACAGGGCGAGAGGGATCTTTGCCAGAGAGCGTTGAGGGGACTCCATGAAGCTTCTCTGTGTCACTCATTACTGTCAGAGACCCTTCATCTTACGAGTGGGCTAGGATGGAAAATTATTATCTGCAGTGAGTACTTTTGTATTTGGACACCTACTGTCACTTCCCTGTCCATTATTATTATTATTATTATTATTATTATTACTTCGCAATGGTGTCCATTATTATTATTATTATTATTATTATTATTACTTCGCAATGGTGTCCATTATTCTTATTATTATTATTATTATTATTATTATTACTTCGCAATGGTACTACATGCATCTTTTGGAGAAACCTCATTCATTCAACTCTCGGTGCTTTGAGTTAGGGACAGTTTTCCCTGCCCCCTAATCCTTCCCACCCATGTGGAATTTGAGATTCAGGGTTCACCCAGTGAACACATTCCAAGCCCTAGGGCGTGGTCATTGGTTCAGGGATGACCCAGCTCACCCAACGCACCTTGCCAGCATCCTAACTCACCCAGTGGGTGTCTGGCTCAGGCCTTGGGTGAATCGTGGAAGGACGAAAGGCTCTTTCTCTGCTGAGCGTGGAGTTGTGAGGATGTGGTCTCGAAGTAGCTACTGCCATCTTGCTACCACCGGGTCCTGTAAGACATGGAGCCCGGACAGAGGCAGCCGGAGGACAGTGAGGGAGATTGTCACGGGGCCGATTTCCCGAACCACGCTCTCCTGGTGTTTAAAGCTGGGCTTAGATCTGGAGTTCTCAGTTACACCGTCCAATCAAGGCCCTTCTGATTTAGGCACTTTGGTTGGGATTTGAGTGCTTGTAACGTGTAACTGAAGAGATGTAACCGATACGTGCTCGCGGAGCCCCTTCTATGCACAAAGCTCTGTGCTCAATGCTTTTAGCCCGCTTAGTGCTACCTTCTGCCAGCGGTACTAGCGAGAACCGCGAAGGGTCAGAAAACAAGCGTGTGATTAGGCCGAGCTTCCCGACATGTAAACAAATCAACGTCCAAATTATAGTAAGACAGATGCTTCATGAAATGTATTTAGAATTGGTGATAAAAAATAACAAAGACGTGTTATATAAAGCAGAGAATTCACACTTTAGGTAGGAGAATACGTCCCGCCGCACTTTGCGCCCGAGATGCAAAAGCCGATGTACCGGCCTATCGCACTAAAAGGGTCAACTAGAGCCTCTGATTTGATAGGTGGCTGTTACTGTCTCTGTCTTTCTGATGAAGAATCTGAGGCTCAGAGAGGTTAAGGCTCTGGGAGTTGGGACGTTTACTCAGGGGCAAAGATTTAGAAAACTCAAGCAGGGCCTTAAAAGGTCCGAGCCTTTTGTGGGGGGGGGGAATACCACGCCTTGAGTCAAAACAATAAATTGCTATTAAATGACAAGTGCCTCCTCTAGAGCCTCAAGCCTCCTGAGCCTCTCACGGCGTGGAATAGGTAATTTTACAAATCCCCTGGGCTAGTAGATTGGTAACCCTGTTTGCAAAACTACAGTGATTTCTGCATGCCATCAGCCTTAGGATTCACCAGGCCTCCTGAGCAGGGGAGGGGCAGGTGCATGAGGGAGGCTAGATGCCCGGGTAAGGGAGCCCCCCTGTGCGCCCTCTGTGGGCTGTCAGAGCCGGAGGCATGTCTTATTCGGCTCCAAACCTGCCCAGTGTATGCCAGGGCTGCTCCGGGCAGGGGAGAGTTAATGACCAACCTCCTTCAGGAAGGAAAAAGGCTTCCATAACAAAAACCCAACAGCACGAGGGATGAGATGCAAGTTACCAGCCACCAGAAGCTTAAAAAGGAACCCACCCACAGCTCCCGCGACAAATGCTTTCAGCCACACGTTAAATCTTCCCTCTAATGGCACCCCCGTGTTAAACGAGATATGTCACCTGACCTGAGAAGCTGACTTGAAAGGCAAATAGTTGGAAGTGATTCCGCACATTATTAGTGAGAGCTGGTCTCACATTTCGGGCAAAAATAATGGAGCTGAGGTCTGAAGAGATGACGGATACCCCGCCATTCCTGACCCGAGGCTGGTCACACTCATCCTGGCCACTCGGCTGGTCTTGGGGCACAGATTTTGGCACTGGCCTCCCGGGTACTTTTTGCTGGATGGCTCTGTCCGCATCAACTTGGGCTGCCCAACTTACTGAAACGACGAGGTTTGCTCTCATCCCCGTGGGGACAGGGCAGGAAGGACAGGGGCCTCCCAGGGCAGAAGTGACCGTCCTAACGATGGAGGTTAATCCCCCTGTTTCAAGGACAGGAGTCACATAGGAATCTGTCCGGATCCTCGTGTCATCTGGGATTCTATCGTCTTCTTTAATAGCCATTCTGAGCATTTTTTTTTTAACAATCCTTTCTGTCGGGAAATTCTTTGGGTTTAATCTTCAAGCTCTCCCGTGAAAACGTGAGCCTAGATCTCCCCCCCTACACCCCGCTTTTTTCCCCCCTTCAATAGAATAAGAGATATTAGATGTATAGGTTTTAAAGAGAGAATTTAACAGGAGCCAACGTTTGTGGAGGGCGGGCTCGGTGCCAGTCACCATGTTGGGTGCCTTACGAGTGTGCGCCTTAGCTCCCTAGTATGTGGAACAGATACGCTGTCACCTGGGTCACCGGTGACTTTGGCGGTGGTGTAGCTACCTCTTGGACATGTTCTCGCTCTTTGTTTCTTTGACGTGTCTATCATCTTTCTCGGGGCTTTCGCACGTGCTGCTGTCTGCAACGCTGGTCCGCCTACCCTCTCACTCGCAACTGGCATAGCTTCTTGGCATCAGCTTCCCGTGGCCTCTCAGCCCGGATGAGGTCCATGCCATGCCTAAGTCTCCCGTGCCTGCCACAGCTCTGTGTCTCCTGCCAGCCATGCTGCAGCTAGTGTTGCATGAACTCTTCTTTGGCGACACGCTCAATCACTAGCTTTGAGGGTCGTGCCTGCGATCCCCGTGCCTCTCTCTTCCTGGCTCACAGTGGGCAGGGGGTTCCCCTCCCCGTCACCAGGTGAACGCCCCAGGCGAGTCCAGCACGGCTCGATGCTCTTTGCTCCTAGTGCCACGGGTCCCGCTAGGGTTGTTCCCTGCGGTCTTGGTTCCTTCGGAAGTCTGACGGTCACAGCTGTTCCCTGCAAGTGCGCCGCACACCCTTCGCGAAGGGTTCCTGTTGGGGACGGAAAGGTTCAAGAGGCCAGAAGTAGGAGGGGGTGGGGATGACTGGCCACGTTGGCAGCCCTGTTCACCTGTACCTGTCACCCGCGGTCTTCGGTGCCCCTGGGAGGCTTGTCTGAGCACTGACAACATCTGCTTCCTGGCAGATTCTCTGCTCCTGTAGAATGTAGCCCGATTTATACACTGTCTTCAGAGCATGGGCCGTCTCTTATATAAATATCGGATCGGACGGTGAGGTTGGAACTGAGGCTTCAAGTCTGGGAGTGGTGAAAGCCACACCCACAGGTTTATTTTTAAATAAAAATAGGAGAGTGACAATTCTCCGGAGGTTTTCTGCATTTGTATTTTTCATTCAAAAGAAGGGAGAAAAAAAAAAAGGCCGGGGAGGAACAAGGACGGGAGGAAATCCGGCCTGTACGAGCTTCCATTTTCCCCGGCTCCCTGTTTCCATCACCGTTTGCCGCTTCTCTTCCCTGTAAAGAAAGGGAAGGAGCACTTATTGTGAAGAAGGGAGTGGGGGAGCCGTTGGAGCCCAGTGGTAGCGCACAGCCGCTGAGCAGCTCGTGTCACCTGCTGAACACGAGACAACTGCGTAAACGGTAACAGCCGCTTCCGCGATGAGCGTGTTGGACGGGATGGTAGCCTCGCCCGTTAACAAGGCAACTGGGCAACCACAGCTTGGTTCCAAGGAGGGAGCACAGCCTCGCATTGTTTTCTGGCACGTGGACTCGCTCCTGACGTTGTGCGCAGTGGCCGGGCCCTAGGACAGAAGGCCACCAGAAACGGGACAGAGTCCAGCTGTCCTGGCCCCCAGCCAGGTAAGGCGGGGCTTGCGAAGCCCACCCCAGAGCTCTCCCTGTGCTCACGGTGTGGCCTGCCCGCCAGCCTGTGCCCCCTGCGCCTCTGCGCCTTCCCCGGAAGCATCACACACCTGCCTCTTGGATAGTAGTTTGGAGGAGGGGGACCCCTATGAGATCTCAGGACCCTGGAGGGTCCCCAGGCTTGGTGTTTGGGACTCAAGGGTGACTTTTCTTTAACATCTTTGAGGAGGTTACTGTTCTGTCACAAAGACAAAATCCGAACCCTCTGGGATGTCGTGTGAGGAAATCTCACAGTCCAGTCTCACGCCCTCAACCGCATCTGTTTGAATCACCCCAAACTTTTCAGGGTTCCAAAAAACGTCCCCTACTGCCGAAGGCCTGTGCACCTTGGCTTATGTGTTTCCTCTGTTCTGTCCACAGAACTCCCAGCCATCCTTTAACACCCTGGTCCAATATGCCTCCTTTCTGTCTGTCCCCAGAGCAGAAGTAGTTGTTCCACCCTGTGTCCTACCCCCACTGGGGCACTTGGCGTGTGCCTCAACTCCAGCATCAATCATCCCACCTACTGTACTACGCTCTTTATACATCGGTTTTCTCCCCAGGCTTATCGCTTATTAAGGCTAAGACAAATGTGTTCGCCGCCTTTATATTTCTGGTTCCCGAGCAGACTGCTCAGTAATCATTAAATATTTAATAAGGGTTGAATGAAAAAAAAAGGCTCTTCAATAAATACTTTTCTATTTTCCTTTGTTGGATGATATCTGGAGAGCCTGAAGCCTAAGCTGGCACCAAACCCTCTCGTAAAGACCCCCTTGCAGCCCCTGCCTGCTGGAGCGCCCCCTTGAAGCCTTGTGACCCTGAGGTGTGGCAGCCCCAAGGTGCTCAGCGGTCCCCACATCCGCGGGAATGCTGCCCATTGGCTAAGCCGTGGGCCATGCTACGCAGATGGTGGTCTGCCTCTCGCAAGCTCGGCATTTATTACGATGCCGAGAAGAGCCTCAGTCTTCCGAAGAGATGCACCTGCCAAGAGCTAGTACTCACCCGCTGCCGGCACGCCTGTGATTTCGGGCTGAGCTCTAGCCTGGTTTCTGGCCCCGCCTCCTATCGACTCCTGCTTTCCACCTCTGATTCTAACCCAGAGGGACGGTACCATCCCCTTTCCCCTGACCCGTGCTCGTTCCTCCACGCAGCCATCTGAACACGGTCGCGGTCCTTCTGCACTGGGCTCTCAGAACTGAAATGAGTGACACCCTCCCTTCTCTGAGCATAAAGACCCCACGATTAGTTCCTTAAGGCGGCCCCCGTTTTAACGACGTCTTCCTGCTCTAAAAGCTTTTTCTTGCTTTCTGCCTTTTATGACCACACTCTAAAACCACTCTTCTCTCTTCCTGTTCTAAACTTTCATCATCCTTTCGGAATCCACGTTTTTCTACAAGTCCTAATTTTTTACAACTCTGACCCAGAGCCTCGCGCCCCATCTGTGCTCACTGGCCCTGTTTTCCATCAGAATTTCCAATCCCAGGACTCCTCATCCTCAGTATCCAGGAGACAAAATTACGCCCGATTCCTCATACGAACTACAAATGTTTAAGGGACCCAGACTGGAGAGACGTTGTTGCTCTGAACCTTGGGCCTGGCTCGCCTAATGAGGCAGGCACTCCACAGCCATCTTTGCGTAAACACTGATAAATGTGCACACTTGTTCTCAATAAGAAAGTGCAGCCAGTTTTAACCAGGACTATCGAGAGGCTATTCAAGCACCAGAGGGGAGTCTAAGCTCGGTGATCTCGGGGCTTCCTGTCAACATCGAGTTTCTAGGGGTGCTGAACGTGATGCAGCCAGACTCCATGTGGCCCCTGCCCTCAGAAGGCTGCCACCCCGTGGGACAGCTGCTGTCAGATCTGCATGCACAAGGCCATCACTAGGAGATATGCCCTCAAGGTGGGTCCCCAGGGCGGGGCTCCAGAGCCTGCGTTGTTAGCGAGCACCTTTACCATTCTGATCCAAGAGCTTCTGGAAAGAACCGTGATGATGGGGAACGAGAGTCCGGGTCCTCCACCCACAGTGGGAGGCATCATGGGTTAGGTACCTGACAGGGGCTTAGACCAAGCCTTACAGGAATCTAGATATAGAGCAGCATGCAGGACCGGCGTGTTCCAAGGTGAGGGTAGCGGTGGAGCTGAGCTCGGAGACATGAGTGAGGGCACGCCCAGGACCAGCGGGGAGCCCGTCCAGCGGAGGCAGTCAGCAAGGCGAGAGCTCAGAGGTGGGCACACTTCTCTGGGAAAAGAAAATGGACACAACTAGCTGCGGTGTAAGATCTACGTCGAGGAAATCATAGGGGATAAGGCCAGATAGGTAGGTTGGGGACAAATTACGGAAGGCTTTGACAACCAAACGGATGAGTGTGAGCTTGACGCAGTAGGCAATGGGGAGCCACTGAAGGTTTCAGAGCCCCAGAACGAGGTGAGCCAAGTAGTACTTGAGGAAGATTAATTTGGTGGTAGTGGGTGGAATGGGGTAGAGAGCGGGAAGACGGCTTGGGGGTTCAGCACATTAAAGGCTCCCTCTAAATGCTTGTTGAAAGAAAGCTGTGAATAGAGTAAAGAAGAGGCTTTTGCAGAAGTGTAGGTTCAAGGCAATATAGGCTTCAAGGGACTAATGACGAAAAATGAAGCGCAAGGCCGGAATGCCGTGACGTTACAAAGAAGGAACCGCAGCCCAGCACAGCTTGCTGGGCAGGGTGAGGGGCAGTCAGGAGTCATTGTTGGGCTGAGGTTGGGCCGTGAGCTACCAGGGCAGCTGAGGGTCTCCTCCCTGCACCAGGAAGGTCAGGGGAGGCCCTGGGTGAGGTCCAGGATGGCTTAGCCGTGTGAGCTAGTGTGCAGAGGAGCGGGCTAGCGGTTGTCCAGCAGGGGGCACTGCTGGGGGAAGTCAGGCTGCAAGATGGCCTCGTGAGCAAGGGGCACACGCCACTCAGTGTCCCGAGAACAGACACAGCGCATCTGAGGAGTCGTGAGACTGGCTGAGGTCGTGTGGGGACTACGGCAGAGCAGAGCCCGAATTCACGGGGGAGGAGCGTTTACAGCCCGAGAACAGGGCTGGCCACGGGTAGGGGGCCGCCAGAGCTGAGGGTGCGTGATGGGATGTCGTGGCGTTGTCACCGTTGACCTTGGAGAGAGTAGTTTCAGTGAGCATTGGGGGAGTTGTTTCATTGATCAGGCTCCACATTAGATGAGGGGTCTTGAATCCACATGCAGGGTTGCAGACGTTTTCGCTTCTATTTCGCCCTAACTTGACCTGTTCCTTCCAGCGTTGGCTCCTGGCTAGACCCGCCCCCGCTGCTCTCTCCTTGCCCGGTTCCTCATGCCTTAAGAGGCGCTGGCCTTCGGGAAAACCTCAATGACCACGGAATTCCCTCCCAAGCAATGGGAGTCGATGGGGCCCAGCATCAGTGTCTTCTAGGCGTGCTGCCGGCTCTCCTTCCCGGACTCCCTTCGTACCCACACCCTGAGCTCAATGCCAAATGGACAGCCTGTTCTATGGGTCACAGCAGCTCTGTAGTTCTCCCTCTGTCAGGGCTCTTTGGTTACGAGTAACAGAAACTCAGTTTGAACTATATTTGTTTAACAAAGGGCATTTCCTGGCCTCTGGGTCTGGGAGTTGTAGCTACTCCCGGGTGAAGGGACTCAGATGGAGTCTCTGCGTGTCCACGTCTGAGGATCTCTGCTTGGCTTCGCTTTTTCCTCCTGCATCGAGGCTTCCCCCAGGTGTCAGGGAAGGCGTGCGCCCCACACAACACTTGGTTGGGAAAAAACCCAGGGAAGAATCTGATTGGCCAGACACGGTTCCACGCACACCCTAGAACCATCCCGGACCCCAAGGCCACAGGAGCAATGATGGGCTGGCCCTGGACTGAGCACCTTCTCTGCTCCCAGAAGTGATCGGCATCCCGTTGGAGTGACGTGATGGGCTCAGCAGAAGCCTTTCCCACAGGAAAGCGACATGGTGCTCAGTGAGGGGGCAGGGGATCCGTTCAACATCGCAGCTCCCATGACGGTCCATCCACCCGGTTGACAGCTTTTGTCATCCTCGCGAGACTGTGCCTGTATGTCTCACATTCCCATCACTGTCCCAATTAGCAGGCTGAGAACAAAGAGGGAGTCGGATGCCCGGGATTGCCACCCCTCCCTCCTCTCTGGGCTCCCTCTGTGACAGCCATCAGCTTCTTGGACAGGTGTCTCCTGGTCTAGAGGCCTCAGGCTGGGTGGCTTAGCTCAGGGCCGGCGGAGGTGTGTGGGAGCCAAGGCTGCCCCGGCCTGCTGCTGAGCTAGGCAGGACAACGGTGCCAGGGGGCAGCAGCCAGAGGGCAAACGGGTCTGCAGGAGGACCTGTCACCTTCGGAGGGTCTGTGTGGCCTTGCTCGGTGACCTTAGGCTAGACACTTAATTGCTCAGGGTGGCTGCCCCTCATACTCCCACCCGGCCAGCAGGAATAATGACGTGCCTGAGCTGACAGAAGCGTCACCTTCGTGGGGGAAGTGGGGTGATGACTGATGCTACAGAAAATGGCCCCCAAACCATGCTGGGTCTCCAGAGCCCCCTCCCCCACAACCTGCACGGCAGAAAGCGGGTCCCTGAAGATCCTTGACGTAAGGTTTTCTGATTTCAGCCTCCTGAACCCTCTGAGCTTTTCACTTGAGCTGGGAAA
Source organism: Craseonycteris thonglongyai (assembly GCA_004027555.1). NCBI lineage: Eukaryota > Metazoa > Chordata > Mammalia > Chiroptera > Craseonycteridae > Craseonycteris > Craseonycteris thonglongyai. The sequence continues at coordinate 49,540 of PVKE010001610.1, read as the reverse complement.
CCTGTGACCGTTTTCCCATCACTAGTTGAGTGTGGTGTTCAAGGTGCTTAGAAACGTTGGCTTTCAGAGTTGGGGCTTCTAGGGACACAGAGGTCCTAGTGAAGTATGGGAGTTTGGGGGGTTTTGATAACTCCTGTTCACCCCCAGGCCCTCCTCTCCGGGTTCAGGACCCAGAAACAATCCCATGATGCTCCCGGGGAGGGTTTGCACCATGTAGAAGAACCAGATCGCATGTCGTGGGCAGAAGAGGACAAGGTGGAGACACAGCTGAGCCCAGGAGAGGAGCTGCCTGCATCTGTTTTCACACTCCGCCAAGCCCTAGGGCAGGGGCGTCTGACCTGCTGGCTTCCCTGGGCCACGGCGGAGGAAGAAGAAGTGTCTTGGGCCACACATACAACACACTCACACTCACGATAGCTGATGAGCTAAAAAAAGTTGCAGAGTCTCATCGTGTTTTGAGAAAGTTGACGCATTTGCGTCGGGCCCCATTCAAAGTCGTCCTGGGCCTCACGTGGCCCGCGGGCCGCGGGTTGGACAAGCCTGCCCTTGGGCCTGGTTCTCCAATGTTAGTGCGGTCAGTGGCGGGGAAGCACATCCCCGGCCACCGTCTCCGGAGAGCGTGCGTCAGCCGGTCCGGGACGGGGGTTCTAGAACTCTGCATCTTCACCAGGCAGTTTGACTCCTTCTCACGTGGATGGGACCCAATTCCATGGAGGGACCCGGGTCTGTGTCAGGACAGAAGGCCAGCTCTGGGCTTTTCACGTGTGTTGCATTGGAACAGCTTAACGTCCACCTGCTTTGTACATTGAGGTTCTAGACAAGAATTCATGAGAACAAAGGGGCTCCTGACCGCAAAGTCATTTGAAAACCACCGAACAAAAGCAACCTTGTCACCCCAGCAAAGTTAGAGCCGAGACTTCTTAGCCTCACGTTCAAGGCCGTCTAGGACCCAGTTCCTCTCAAGGCAGTTTTGGCCGCAGGCAACTCGGCGTCTCCAGGACATGCTTCCCACAGTCCTTCCCACAGGCCTCTTCCTGGAAGAAGCTGCCCGGGCCCCTCCGGGCCTTCCAGGGGCCGTGAGCTCTTGGGCAGGTGGGCCGTAGAGGAAGCCTGGCTGGAGGAAGAGGGGGAGAGGGTGCCCCCGTGAGCACGTCCCTCTAACACTTCACCTGTCCATGACACGGGCCTAGGTGTTGTCTTGAGCACACTCAGGTCCAGAGGAAATAGTGAGAGCAAGGTTCAGGGAAACCGGAAGGCCAATGATGGCAAAAAGCCTTCTCCCTAGGCCACGCCCTGCCCCCTACCCAGTCCTATAGCACATCCTGAGGACCCTGGGCAGTGGGAGTCGGGCGCTTGTCCAGTCGAACCATACAAGGGCGCAGACCCGAGGAACCCCCCTTGGTTTTCAGATCACCCCACTTTTCCCGGGCACAGGCATGACCCACTGGCTTTCGTCAGCACGGTGAAAATACGCTGGTCTGGGTGAGCGGGGTGCTGGGAAGGCAGCCTGTCCATTCTGTTTCTCTTTGTGGGTGAGGACACGCGAGGTGGGGGGAGGAGGGAGAGCTGAGAGCACAGCGTTCTCCCATCCTGAGCCTGACCAGAATGGGCATTTGCTCTCCGAATAAATAATCAACCCCCCAAACATTCCAAATTCATTTTCAAATTGGCTTGTCAGGTACACACGGTGGCCCAGGATGTGTCGGGTGGAGAAATGTATTTGGGGAGCAAGGTGAGCTGGCCTGTCTCATTCCCTTAGGGACGTCTTCTTGTAAATAAGGGCCAGGCCTGAGGCCGGAAGCCGAGACTTCCCCGGAACAGATTGCATCCCGGCTTTGCCTTAACGAACGTCAATATTTATCACCCACGGCGCCGCGCTCCTGGGAGTGATGGAGCGTCTCGCCCTGGCAGCTCCCGCCTGGTGCCGACGCAGGTCCCACACGCGGCGTGATGGCTGCTTTGTGGAGGCGGCCGCAGCACAGCCAGCAGCCTCGCTTCCGCCTGCAGATCTTTGCTGTCGGTTTGCACAGCGTGTCCCTGAGGACGGGGCCCCTCCAGACTGCCCGGTTTTCCTTCCCCAACACTGCAGTGAGACAGGGCTCCCTCCTGGGATTGGGGGCCAGGCCACCAGCCAGCATCTACCTGCCAGGAAGGCTGAGAAGTGACAAGTCACAGCTCCCACCTTCACCCAGAGCTGAGAGGCTGCCAGTCACTCTCCGCCGATTCGGAAGGGCTTGGCCCTGTCCCGCCGTCTCCCTCGGCAAATGTGGTTCTGATCAAGGTCACACAGCTCCCAGCCAGAGCTCTGCACATGTGGCCACACCATCTCGTGGGAACAAAACAGTGGCCTCAGATCAACTCCCTGAGCTGGCTACTGGCTGCAAGGGGCCACGGCCCCCCGGGGGCGATTTCCTCCACTCCTGGTAGGTCTGGGGTCTCCACGTGCCTTCTCCGGATGGCGGCTTTTCCTGCCCCGGCCTTTCTCGGGGAAACCTCTGGAAGCCCACTCCAAACCCTGCCCCTCCGCCAAAACATGCAGCTGGAGAAGCTGCCCGGGGCCGTGGCGGTTGGTTCGTTCGGCTCCTGCCCTGGGCGAGCCAGCCACTTGTTTCCAGCAGGACCCGGGCTGTCCTGCGGACAGAGCCATGGACCGTCTCTGAGACGCAACTGGAAGGGCAGAGGAAAGCCTCCAACACCCGACCTCAGGACACAGCCGGGCCGAGTGCAGCTTCCTTCCCTCCTGCCAACGTGCTGAGGACAGAGATGGCCTCGGGGCAGGGACACAGGAGGGGTGTTTGGAGGGCTGTCACGTGGCTCCCAGACACCAGCTCGCAGGACAGAAATGGCCCGGGCGCCGTGCGGGGAGTTGGGTCGGAGAGCATGATAACTTTTGACAATGGACAGCGCATCTTGCACAGAGGCGTCCTTTATAGAATCTGCCTGCAAGATTACAGAGGCATCACGGGGTAATGGGAAGAGGAGTCAATAATTCTGGGGTTATTGATTGCAGCCAGACCCATTCTTCTTTTTTAATTTATATGCTATCCACCTTTTTTCAACCTGCTTTTAAAAATTTTTTATTAAAAAAAAAAATTATCAGCGCAAAAGCACCTACTGGGATCAAATGTAGTGGATCACATTTTTTAAAGTGATGGGAGCCCTGTGGTGCCCTCAGCAGCCTCAGAGACCAGGCTGTATGTGGCCAGGGAGGGAGGGATAGCAGGGTAGGGGCAAGATGGAAAGCGGGGCGGAAGGCCAGCACAGTGGGGTGGGCGTGGTGGCACAGAGCAACGCAGGGGGAGTGTGGGGAGGGCACCCTGCTGACCCTGTGCTCCTTTGATGCTGAGATCTGGTGAAAATTCTGCCTGAGATTCGGGTTTCCCCCCGCGTTATCGCCCCACTGGGCCTGGTGCACCCCCGAGGCTACTCCGCGGCCCCCCAGAACCGGCTTCCTCCAGGAGAGCTGCCTTGGAAAGGCAAACGGAGACGCTGGGTGAGTTTGGGCAGGTGGAAGGTGCCTGGATACGTAATAGCCTCATGTGTGCACCCATGCTGTGTCTTCATTCCCGGATGGGAATGTGTAGGACGCAGCAGATAACCTGACACATGTTTTAATTGTTGGACTGGACTTTGTGGGGTGAGCTGGTAGGGGCGTGCGAGCTCTTAAAAGACCGATGATATGTGTTTGACGTCCCTGACCTCCTTCTTGTCTCCAACCTACTGCAGAGCATAGCCTGAGAAAGCCCGGGGCGTGTGCTGAGTAGTCCTCGGTGACACTCACGACGGTTTGAACATTCTCTCCATGTGGAGGGGTGACCAGGGACCTCTGCAGTCACCGAAGCGGGCGCCATTTGGGGTATCTGATTCAATTCCTAGAGTGTCCTAGGACTGCACTTCCATTTCTCCCTCTCCCTGCTGATGAGACCCCCAGACACTCTTTTCATGGCTCATGAACTTGATCGCAGAAAGCCCACGTCCTGAGGAAGCCTGAAGATGTCCTTGTCCACCCCTCTCCTGTTTCAGAAGAGGAACCGGGGTCCCCGGGAGATGAAAAGGCCCTACTCCAAGGCCAGCACCTGGCTTCGGTTAAACTCGGAGTTTAACCGAGTTTAACTCTCAGCGCAGTTACAGAGTTCCTTCTCTCTGCGAGCTGGGAGCGCAGGGGCTTGAGGAGTGTCTAGGAGGCAGCGATGGAGCTGCATGGATGGTCCTTGTCACCCGCTCTATAAGCCTCGGACACTCTGTCTTGAGCAGCAGGGCCTAGGCCGACCTTCTGCACGGCGGGGTTTGGAGTCAAGTGAAGCAAGAAAGAGAAAAAGAAAACTCTTCATGGCCTTTTGCTTCTGGGGGTGGGGTGAGCAAAATGACTTCACAGGAATTCTGGGTTGTGTTTCCACATCTAGGAAGTGGGGGAGATTCGGCAATGAATGAGAAAGAAAAAAGGCAACTTTGGTTTTTTTTCTCTCTCTCAGGCTTGAGGTAATATGAGACCCAAGGGACCCACAAAGATGATCATATCCACTGGCTGACCGTGACCTTGGCCCTCTGGTCTGTCCCTGTCAGCAGCCCTACTGCCAAGCATGCTGACCATCGGTCAGAGCCTTGCACTGTCCCCTTCCGCCAGCCCTGTCCCCTCAGATGACAACCTTCACGTTGACGGAGACCTGACGTTGAAACTAGCCTCTTAGCCTCGATAGCTGTGTGATCGTGGACACGTCACTTGCTTCCTCTACACGTCGTCTGGAAAGCCAGGGTAAAGGTGCCTCGTCTCCGTACCTTCCCGACGCCTTGAGACCCAGCACTGCTAGTGTGGGTGACAACACACCACAAACTGGAATACGGCGCCTACGCGTAAGGACTTGAAGAAGACAAGCTACTTCCAAGCAGTTTCAGGTTTGCAGAAGGAGGTGGTTCAGAGAGTTCTCCCATCAGCCTCACCTAGTTCCTCTGTCATTAGCCTCTTCCATTACGAGCATGGTACATTTGTTACCGTTAATGGACCGATGGTGATAGATTATTGTGATTAAGTCCATAGTTTATTTTTATTTCCTTCGTTTTTACTGAATGTCCTTCTTCGTGACAGGGTCCCATTGGGGTGACATCGCAGGGGATTGTTGGGTCTCTAAGCTCCTCTTGGCTGTGGCTCTTCTCAGACTTTGCTTTTTGACGGCCTGGACTGTTGTGAGGAGGGCTGGTCAGGCGTTTGGGAGAACGACCTGAGGTGCGACTTGTCTGATGTTTTGCTCACGATGAGACCGCACTTCGAGGTTCTGGGAAGGAGGACCTGAGAGGCCCAGTGCGACGTTCATCTCCTCATATCAAGGGCGCTGCCCCCGTCAGACTTCCAGGATTTGTACTGACGGGATTTTAGAGATGCACATTGTCATTAGGAAAGGCTGGGGACAGCTAGGTCTCTCCTCCATGGTTTCTGGGTCCCATGGGGATCTTCTTGGACGGGTTTTCTTAGAAATAGAAGAGGCTCTTTCTCTCCAGCCCGCTCTCTGTCTTCCTGGTGACCTGGGCCTGACACTAATGAGCTGTTAATAACACGACCATTACCTATGCAAATGAGGGGTGGTGGGCTGGGCTGGTGCCCACAGTGCTAAGTCATAAATCATGTTGCTGTGGTCATTAACCATGTTAAGTGAGCTGCCCCAGAACTGACCCACACGAGCCCCTGGGTTCCTGGCTTACTTCCATCAGCAGCCCATTTCCTGGGAAACTCAGGACACACCGGGGGTTCACTCACCTCAGCTCTACAGAAAGGGAGCCGTGAGGTAGCAGGGGCCCCAAAGAAAAGCGTGCACCTCTCGATGGGGCCGAGTCCTGTGTGTTTTCGAGACAGGCGCTTGCTGTCTCTGGGCCTCTGCTTTTCCAGACACTCGCAAGTACCTCCTCTTGTGCATGCACCTCTGCCTGGTCAGGACGTGGTCCGGGGAATGCAGGAGCCCATGCAGGGCTCTGGTCTTGGCGGCCCACTGGGAGTCTCTTCGTCACAGCAGGACATGTGTAATGCGCTGAGATTGTTGGCCCCGGAGAAGACTGGAGAGACACAGGTAGGGTGTAGATGAGCTGGTGGGTGCAAAAGCACGGCAGCAGTCATGCATGTTCTGGGCCCCCGTTTTCTAAGAAAGTGAAGGGAGTTTGCAGGGAACGAATATGGAAGAAAAGGGTGTTGTACGTTAGCAAACATTCTCGTTGCTTGTGTAGAAGCTACGCCTCTTCCAAACTCAAGGTGAAGGTGAGATGGCTTCGAAAGAACCTTCCAGTCTCCAGGGCTTTTGTGTTTTTCTCCCTTGTATTAAAATGGCACTGGCCTCAGGAACCTGTAACTACCAAAACCAGTTCTCAGGCCCTCTGCACCCAAACTGCTAGGGCATGGCTGAGGCATCTCTAGGGGGGCTGCCCAGCTGAGAGAGGGTCTTACGCCTTCAGCCTCAGTCCTCAGAACCAAGTGACGTACAAGGTCTAAGAAATCAGATCACGCCTGTCTGAGTTCTGAATCCACTGGGAAGTGACGTAAGAGCCACCATGAACCAGTGTGTCCATTTTGAGGGTGGCGACGTTGTCTAGGAGAATAAGTTTGGGTCAGAGGCTCCATGAGGTTTGCGACATGGACTTTCTTTCCTTCCTTTCCGAACTGAAAGGTCCTGCCTGGTCATAGGGATTGGGCTGGAGTGCCTGCCGGCCTGGTGAGCTCACTACGTGGAGACCAGCAAGCCTGTGGCGTGTGGGCAGGCAGGTGAGCCCAGGGGGTAAGACAGGTGCAGTCCCTCCACCTCCATTTGTAGCTACGTATTTATTTCAGTCCCAAGATTAACTTCGGCTGAAGTTGACTGACGGTGAAAATAGTCATTACATGCAGGAGGAAGATCAACTCACCCTGAAGGTGGTGTCTGTCTATATAACCTCCGTCAATACGATGCTTCCACAGACACTAGCCGGAGTCCAGCTGATTCGGTATTCTAGGATGTCACGTGCTGACACAGATAATCAGTTCAGGCTGTGTCCTGCCAGATCTCGTCTGATCCTATCTTCACCTCAAAGTAGAGTCTACACTTCCCTTCTTCCGGTCACTTTTGGGCAGGAAATTACTGAGAAAACCAGCACGTGGATACAGCTCTTAAAAACAAGTGGTCATTTTCAGGCATAGCTCTGCTGAAATTTAGATTTAGAAGTTTTTTCAACCAAATGCATAGAGAAGCGGTTAAACTCCCCTAAATGTCTAATCGTAACTAGGACAGGGGGGCTCAGCTCGAAGCACCGGCGTTTGGGGCCCGTCCCAGCTCCCAGCCCCGCCTCGGGAATGGCAGCGTACACTTGCTCTAGGTCAGCATGGGTAAATGCTTCTTTTGATGTGTCTTTCTTTCTTCTTTTTTTTTTTTTTCCCAAACAAAGGAGTCGTTTTCCCCAAGAAGTTAAATTGCAGTCCTCAGTGGATTCCCTTTGATGTGTGTTGACGATTTGGTAGAGTGCAAAGCACCTTCTATTGGCTGTTAAAAGAATGAATTATAGCTTTTTCTCTACCGCAGACTAGTCACAATAGCGTAAGTCACTTTTTAACCTTTCTAGACACACGCTTCTGTCTGTAAGAAGAGGTGGGTTCTGTGCTATGGTGTAGCACTACGGATCTCAGCTTGCCTAGGCGTTAGTCGTCAGGCAGGCTGGCGTGGGGACTTGGGTACCAGGTTCCAGAAAACCTAGCTGCTTACCCCAAGCCACAAGGCTGTCGGAAGTAACCATCTCTCATGCCAGTTGTGCTGATATGATGGCTCTGGGGACCAATTGGATAGGGACTCACATGCGCCACCTATTGTAATGTTTGTGTGGGATTTGACCAGCTCTGGTGGGTAGAGGTGCCGCCACGTACCCTGTGCCATCCATTGCCTGAATCATCACTATTCAGGCAGCACTTGTCTGATCTGCAAAGAGAGGGTGCCGTGGAGGCCTTAGCACGTTAGTGTTCACATCCACCGAGGTAAACGGCCCACCCACGCCCGTGGTTAGAGGTCTCTTTGCCAAATACTCTACGGGACGTGTGGGTTCTCTCCGCACGCGGGCGTGTCTGGTCCTCCTGTCTCCCTCCTGTGTCTGGGCCCTGGTACCAGGGCTGTGCCCCCTTCTCCACCATGTAGGACTCTCTGAACCACCGCCTGGCTTCGGGGGGCCAGCCCACTTCGATCCCCGGCTTTGCTAGCTGGCGTTTCTTGCTCTCCCCACATTGTTCCCCAGGTAGCCCTCCTAACCTGGGAGCAGGGCCAGAAACAGGGCCCCAGGAGGGACTGCTGTCACTCAGCAGCCTGCCTGCCGGGCCTCCTATCCCAGGCGGGGTCCCCTGGTACCATGTTGGCATAGGCTGGCATGGGCATGTGTCCCTACCTGTCTGTCCAGCTGCGTTTGTGAGTACACATAAGGCGATGCCAGACAACACGTTCAGCATCCCTGAGGGGAGTGATTGGGTCCCTTAGCGTGTTCATTTTAGACCAGGGGTGACCAACCTTGTGGCTTCCCTGGGCCATGTTGGAAGAAGAAGAATCGTCTTGGGCCACACATGAAATAGACTAAAACTAAAAAAGGGGATGAGCTAAAAAGAATAAAAAGGTCACAAAAAAATGTTTATTATGCTCTAAGAAAATTTACGAATTTGTGTGGGGCCGCCTTCAAAGGCACCCTGGGCCGCATGAAGCCCTTGGGTTGGACCAGCTTCTTTTAGAGCTTGTCAGGGTCCCTGATACCAATCGAGGGGCTTTTGCCCCAAACCCCTTGCCTTGGCGCCTGTCCAGATCATCGACTGAAAATAAGTAGCAGCTAAAAGAAACGAGACGCTGGGTGCTGAAGGGACATACGAGCGACTTCGTCCTCTCCTCCACCAGAAGGCGGACATTCAGGGTCTAGTGTGTGTCAAGTCCTTTACTACGATTCTTTGTCTACTGTTCGCGCTGTTTCTGACATCTTCATTCACCAAAGTTGTTTCCAGAAACCTCCGCTTCACTCCAAACACCGCATAAGGTGTAGGAAGGTGGCATCACTATGCTGTAGCCCAGAAACGAGGAGAGTATTTGCTGTATGTCAACTCTAACTGAAAAATAAAATTATTGAAATTTTAAAAAGAGGCTTTTCCAAGAGATTAGTGAAAAAGATTCAGGGCCTGGATCGAGGCAGGTGCAAGGGGGACAGTGAGGAGTGGGGGGATTTGAGAAATAATTGTGTTAGACCAGGGGCGTCCAACCTCATGGCGTCCCTGGGGCCACACACAAAACACACTCACACTAACGATAGCTGATGAGCTAAAAAAAAAAAAAAAGTTACAAACAAACATCTCATCACGTGTTAGGGATTTGTGTGGAGCCAAGTTCGAAGCCATCTGGGCTGCAGGTTGGATGTGCCTGTGTGAGACAGTAGGACAGACCCAGAGATGAATTAACTGTGGGGTGCAGGGGCTTGTGAGGGAAAGGCAGGCATTGGGGATAACGGGGAGGTTTCTAGTTAAGTAACGCAGGTGAAGGATGGTACCATGAGCTCAGGTAAGGGCTGTTGGTGACTAATGAGGCCAGCTTGGGACGTGTTGGTGCTGGGGGCTGTGCTACTTACTGTGTGATGAGCATAATGGGGGCGGGAGGGTGTAGTAGGGGCGGTGGGCACCCCAGGACACGGCCAGTGAGCTTCCACACCCCCTGCCAAGCTGGTCTGGGCGCCCCGTTCCCTGTCTGGCAGTCTCAATGGTGCTGGCGATTCATCAGTGGGTGCAGAATGGTAATTGAGCTCCCTCTCGCCTCGCCCTGGCCGACAGAGACGTTTAACGACTTCACTCCACTCTCGTTTCGTATCGGTCTCCATTTTTTTTCTTCCTAGTTTTTTTTACTTGGAAGTTTATACACATGATTGATGATTTGCTATCAAACAAACAAACAAAAAAAGAGGCTCAACTCTCCCTGGGCATTTTAACAACTGTTCCAGTAGAATGTGCTCTCTGCATGGACATCCACAGTCGCAATAGACGCCCAGGAGGCTGAAGGGCACGTGATCCATGCGTGGGCTTGTGCCACGGTCCACTGACCTTCAAGGACAGTGAGGCCTCCTGATTTATGGAACCCCTTCGAGCACTGGACTGCTCGTGGGGCTACAAAAGCCACTGGGGAGGAGGGTGAGATTGGCCGGTCATGGGGAGTCAGGGGTCCTGGCTCATGAGGTTGTTTACTCTTGGCCTTGACTTTGATCACCGGAGCTTTGAGTTCTCAGCTCCTTGGTGGAACCCCCTCCAACCTTCTGCCTCAGGGAAGGCCTGCCTCGGACCCTGTCCAGAGAACTCGCGTGCCCCCGCGCCTCCGTTTTGTTGCGTGGGATGCTCTGACTTGCTTGCTGCGCGCCTCTTGTTTCATTTTTGGAAGCAGAGACTAGCTTTGGAGCCTTTTTTCTTTGGCACATAAACCTCTGAACTCAGCAGCGTGACATGACAGGTAGAACAGGGAGGAGGCGGTTGTCTTCTGGAAAGCACCGGCCGTGTGCCACACGCTCTCCCAGGCACTACGCATACACTGCCTCGTCCGATTCCTCACCCGGGAGGGAGCGATGCTAACGCTGACAGATAGATGAGGGGTCTGTGGTTCAGAAGACGCGGTCGGTAGCTGCTCTAATGGTGCCCTGCTCCCGGTCTTCATGTTCTTGTGTGAGACCTTCCCCTGGACCCAGGGACTTGCTTCTAACAAACAGAATGCCACAAAAATGATGGGTTGTCAAGTCTGAGCGTAGTTTATAAAAAGACTTGCGCCGCTTTCTCTTGCTGCCTCGTTCTGATGAAAGCCTGCTACCGTGTTCTGCGCTGCCTTGTAGAGAGTTCTAGATGGCAAAGAACGGAGAGGGGCCTCCAGCCAACAGCCCCAAGGAGCTGCAACTTGTCAACAGCCACGTGAGTGAGCTGGGAAGTGTATCCTTCTCGGCCAAGCCCTGAGGGGTCTGCAGCCCCAGCTGAGCTCTCCTGCAGACTGGGAGACCCCGAGCAGAGGGCCCAGCTAAGCAGCCTGCAGAGCCCTAGTGCACAGAAACTGTGAGATAATCAATGTTTGTTGTTTTCATCCTCTAAGCTTTGGAGTATTTTTATGCAGCAGCAGATAAATAACACAGAGTGATCCAATGACAGACATTAATACGTGGCAGAGTTTAGACTCAAACTTGGGACTGCTCAATTTTAAATGATCACGATCTTGTCACCGTACTATATCGGTTTCAAAACAACAACAGATTGACTCAGATATAGAAGGAAATTCCATCTGCTGGAAAGTGAGGTCCTGAGAGGTACAGAAGGCCTAGCTCCTGGGGAAACCGTTGTTCTAGAATTCTCTTCAGCTGCTGGTGGGCCTGTGGTAGGAGTTGCAGTGCGACTGCCCCCCTAGAACCCTCTTTCCCGTTAGACGGATCGCACTTGGAAGCATCTGCCCAGGAGCACTCTTGCTGATTTCAGCATTTTAGCTTTTAATTTGGGGGTACCTTTCAGAGGGAAAAAGAAAAATAAGTTGCTTTCCTGAAGTGTGATTGTTTGGGTCAGTCATTTATTAATGAAAAGGAACAAGACCCCCACAAGCCCAGGTCTGGCTGTAGAGCTAATATTAGCCAAGGCGTGGCTGAGAGGTGTGGGCAATGGGCATTTGTCCATCTCAGGAGCAACTCCTCCATGCTTGTGCTGGGGACCCGGCTGGGGGGCGGTCTTTGCTTCCTCCCCATTGGGGTAGCGGAGCTCCCAGGGGCAGGAGAAGCACCCTTCTGACCTGGTCCTCTTTACAGAGTGTGACGTGTGGTCCTTGGAGCTTTCTCCAGGATTCTGAAGACTCCCTTCCGGAGCCTCAGGATGGGGCGGGCAGAAGCCAACAGCTTCCTTACTGAACTGCCATTGACTCGTATCCATTGTGCTTGGGGTCAGTGGGATTATGGGAACTAGTTTTCAGTTTCCTCGTGTGTAAAACAGGGGTGATTGGAGAACCTAACTCACGGGACTGACAGAAGGCTCACATGTAATAGCATGTATAGCAACTTGTGTACTACAAAGCACCCTACAGATTGTGTGTCCACGTGTGTGTATTACTGTGAGTTTGGTCCAGTGGGAGGTAGGCTCAGGGAAAGCGCCAAGGGAAGGAAGTGATGTATCTAACGAAGAAAAGTTTGACTAGAAATTAGGAAGCTGTATGTCCTGCCTAATAGTAGTTTAGACTCATAAAGGCAGCAATGATTCTTTCTCTGGGATGACCTCACAGCTCTGTATTGTCACCAGGGAGTGAGGCCACAATCCCGGGTAGGTTGGCACTCTATCTGCGCGTCCATCACCTCCTTATCATAAAGTGGCTAACCACTCCTCATGCAAGATAGGAAGAAGAGATAAAGGACAGCATAAGGAATATTTCTTAGTTTTATCTTGGAAAGAAAAAATAATTCCCAAAAGGCCCTGCCCAGAATTTTGTACATGGCTATTCTTATTGCACGATGAACCGAGAAAGTATGTCATTTATTTATTTGATTGTTTATTTGTGTATTTCTTTATTTTCATCATCAGTAGCTTAGAGAAAGAGCAAGAGAGAAGGAAGTTAGAAACGACTAAGTTAACTTATCAATGGGGGGGGGGGTCTTCCATAGAGCATCAGAGGCACCTGCTATGAGAGCTAGAAGGGACTTGGAAATGATCTGACTTAACGTCATACACAGACATGTGAGGCCAGAGTGGTTGTCGCTGGCCCAAAGTCACAAATTCGGTGGGCAGTCCCTGAGTGTCAATGGACTGTTCCCATGTTTCACATGGATTAGAGACATGGGAGAAAACCTCCTGTATACCGACTGCCTGGGACCCTATCTGCAGTTTCCTTCTAAGTAGCTGTGTGGTTTTCTAGAATCAAGAGGCAAATTGAGTTACAGAGATAGAAGGTGAAATGGAGCGTATTGGCCACTCAGGACTGTCTGTCTGGCCGGTGGCCAGGACGGTGTTGGGTCAGCAAGCTTGCTGGAGCTCGGAGAACCCCGAGGGCTCACAGGAGAGTGGGCCACACCATGCATGAGTCACTAAAATGCCATGAGATGCTTGCTGGGATACAGACAGGATCGGAAGGCCATGGGACCGCGGACCCCAACCCGCTGCCAGAAGGCCATTCCAGAGCCTCATAGAACAGAAGAGAGATCTGTAGCGTGCTGCTGTCAAACTCTAGGATGAAGAAACTGATAGGTGGACAATCCAAGGTTGTTAAAACGGGAGCTTCAGATAACACTGGAAGTTAAGAGGAGAAGTCAACCAGGATCCAGCCTACTCAAAGACGACTTCTTGGGGTTGTAAGATTCGTGCCGGAAGATGGCCCGTGAAAGGAAAGCTAAGGGGGTGAAAACACGCACGATACACGTGCAAGCCTTCCCTGGATCAAGGGCCCCGCTGCAGCCGCTTTTCTACGTCTCTTCCAGCTTCCAGTCACCGAGTTCCAAAGAGTTTTCTTACGTGGTCCGAAGCCAAGAGCTTCCTCTGGACTTCTGAGCAAATGGGCCCACCCTTTATGCTCATTCCTAAAAGAGAGGTTCCAATGCGGGAGGCCATGGGTGACCCACTTTAACGCCAGTCTCAAATCGGGAAAGCACTTTAAAGATTGATTCGTGCACAGTCCCCACCCCGAAGGACAGATTAGAAAAGAGAAAGTTAATCGTTGTGCCAAATATGGGGGACATTGCCTGTGTTATTCAACATGGCAGCAATCGGTCTGTAAGAGTAATTCAACATTCAATGTGCCAATCCTCTCCTATGTTATCACTAGGGTTTTTTCTTTTCAGGGTATCTCAAGGTATCGAAAGCTCGTGAAAAGTTCCAGATAAAGACACAGGAAGCCGAGGAATCAATACCCGTATTGAACGCTTTACCGAGTGCCACACACTGTTCTCCATGCTTTCTACGCACAACTTCCTTACCGGGAGGCAGGCCCTATTGCTGGGGCCCCTGAGCGCCCACAGGGTGCAGCGTAGAAATGGGGGGGCTGGCAAAGTGCAAGAAGCTCTGTGTGCCAGCACAGCTCTTACCATGAGCACGAATGAGCCTGTGACCATAGGGCCCATTTCAATGACTTCATTCATGGGGCCCAACCTCCTGTCCCCACCCCTCTCCCCACGTTGACATTCCGTGACATCCTCGCCACAGCGTTCCTGTCTCCAGGGGCTGCGTGGAGGCTGCAGCTCGCGGAACCATCACTCACACTCACTGCCTGGAAAGCGCCTTTCCAGTAAGAAGCACCACTCCCGAGTGTGTGAGCAGAGCTGTCGTGGGAGCCCAAGGAAGAAACCAGCGACATATGCAGGACGGGAGCCCGCCCCAGCCCTGCGTGACCGCCACGGTGGCCTGTAGGGAAGAGGCTCGCCTCGCTTTGCCTAGACAGAAAGCTCTGCATGTCACCGCCCATCCTGCGGATCAGACGTAAGACGAGATCAGGGGGATGCGTGACCAGTCAACGCTGGGGTCTCCGTGTGCTCTGTGACGTCACTTCAAGTCCCAGTGCCGGCGGGGAGAAGAAAGAAGTCGACACGACATTGCCTCCGTCATCGGTTTGGCTAAAGGAAAACGCTTCTATCCTCCCCGTTCCCTCGGCCGCCGGGAAGGTTTTTCTCCCCGTGTCACCGTCCTGACCCTCATCCAGTTATGTCAGCTGAACTCACGGGAAGAGTGCTGTGAGTGCACCTCCCCACAGGGCACTTACAATTGTCACAGAAGATGTGTCCACTCCCCAGAGGTTTGCGAGTGGGTCCAGGTCCTGCTCGCCAGGCCTGCCCGCCGCTGCAGCCGGGCGCTGCGCACACGGCCCCGGGCAGCTCCGGGCTACTCCGGTCTTTGGAGAAGGAGCGTCGATAACACACTTGTTCCAAACAGCTCTGACGGCCCCACAGGTACGTCCCAACGCCACGGCTTGTGTCAGGACCACGCCTCGGAGAAGGGACTCCGACAGGCAAGGTGGGCCCGCCTTGAGGGCGTTCGTGGGCTTTGGTTAGAGAAGCCGCGAAGGGACCTCGTTATGTGTTCTCCCCCGTTCGGGTCAGAACCTGCAGGGCGCTGCTGAACAAGGCAGCGCTGTCTCCCGAAGTCGTCGTGCCGTGGGGAGCTCGCAAAGCCCTCAATCGGGACTTTACGACTTGACTCGCTTGGCACTGTTTGCAGAGAGTTTGCAATAGAGGAAGAAAAACTACAGTTCACCGGCTGGAAACTCATTTCCTGAGGAGCAGAGACACATCGCATGATCTCTGGGACTCACCGAGCTCCGGGAAGCTCGACCAGTCACTTAATAAGTCATCCAGGACGTGTAGTTTAATTAACTCGCCCCAAATTCCTCCTTTTCCTCTCTCCCTTTCGCTATTAATATTTGCCGATATCTGATAATGCAGTGTAGTTAATTCTTTCTGGCTTTATAATGAACCATGCCATAATGAAAAAGGTTAGCAGTGCTTCAGGCGGCTTTTAATTATCCAGCTGAGCAGGTAAAAGCACTTTATTCTCCTCCTCCCCACCCCCCCTTCCTTGGCAATTAATGGAGGGGCTCGGTGGCACGCACTGTCCCTATTTTGTTTTCTAATGGATGACGCCGCGGCGTGGGGAGGCCTCACTGTACGGCCGGGCCTCCCAAGCCGAGCCGGCAGAGGCCACGGGGCTGCCGTTCAGGACGCCGGCCTCGTAGAAGCACTTTGGCTGGTGGCTGAAGGGTCATCTCACGGAAAGGGCTGAGCTACCTGGAATCGTGACCAACCCCGCCTGGCATCAGTCTTGGCGCCTGTGCCCAGAGAGCCCCCCAAATGCTTGTGCAGCCCCGCTGGCCTGGCATTCTAGCTACAGCTGTCTCCCCGCTGTTCCTGCCTCCCTGCCGCCAGCCTTGGGACTGATCTCCTCCTTACTGTATAGACAGGGAAACTGAGGCCCAACGAGACTGCGTGCTCAGAAGCCCTGCTGTCAGCACCGGCGACACTATCTCTGGATGTGCAGACACCATCAAGCTAATCATCACACGACCCGACATGGGGGAAGAGCTTGACCATCCTGTGAGCCGCTCCCAAGTCTGCTAATCGATCAAGTCACAGCAAGCAGGTTTGTATGACAGGGGCGGGGGCCTGATTTGCATGAGTTCTCCTCATTTTGCAAACACGAAACCGAAGCAGGTTGTGTAGGGGTGTGTGACCCATTTTTCTGTGGCTCTCTGTCCCTCGGCCGGCACCTACAGATCTCTCTAGGGAGGTTGGGCCAGTTTTTATAAGATCGCAGGGAGGGAAGGAGACCTTCTGCCCTCTATGATTTGAAGTTGGGACAGTCTCAGATGTATGAATGGTCGTGTGCAAAGCTCAAAGGACAGCATACGAAGGGGACCCACCAGGGAGAAAGGGCGGCCTGAGTTAGTGACATGGCTTGACCCAAAGCTTCCGGGTTCCTGGAGCAGGGTAGTCATTACACAGGCCTGATGACGTACTGGGGTGACAGCCAGCACCCGGGAATAGAAGCAAAGAGGTCACAGTTAGGGCACAGCCCTTCTGAAGGTGGTCAGCGATCTGACACTCACCACTCAGGGGCCCTGGTCTAAGCGTGTCTGTGCTACAATGTCCCCTTGTCGATAAGCTGTGAGAAAAGGGGAGATGAAAGGCCAGGGTTGCCTCGTTTGTGTCTCACGTCCGGACCCCTCCTGTCTGCACCTCTGGAATATTATTCATCCATAAAAAGAAGAAAATTATGCCATTTGTAATAATGTGGATGGACCTCCAGGGCATTATACAAAGCAAAATAAGTCAGACAAAGACGACTACCGCAGATGTCACTTACACATGGAATCTAGAACACCGGAACTCAGAAACAGAACACAGGATGGGTGGTGGCGGCCAGAGGCAGGGGGTGGGGGGTGGGGGAAATGCAGGAAGGTGATCAAAAGGCACAAACTTCCAGTTACAAGATGAAGAAAGTTCTGGGGTTGTACTGTACGGCATGGCTGTTATAGTTGACAATATTCTATTGTATATTCAAAAGTTGCCAATAGAATACGTAGATCTTAAAAGTTCTGATTCTAAGAAAAAAAAATGTAACCATATGGGGTGATAGATATTAACTAAATTTACCATGGGAATCGCTTCATGACATACACATCTACCTATATCAAATCATTCTGTTGTACACTGTAGGCTAATAAAATGGAACCTCAATTATATTTCAATAAAACTGGGGGGCGGGGAGGAATTCTCTCCAGGGTACAAATTCAAGATTGAGGGAGCCCAGTGACTCCAACAAGTTCTACGCCTGGACACATGCTCTTTCCCTCTCGTACCTCCGGCACAATTCCTGACAGACATGCACATTTGTTCATTTATTCATACACTCACTCAGAATACCTATCAAGGGTTGAAGATACAAAGAGGAATGAAATATATACAGTCACTATTCTCAGCTTACTGGCAGTCTAGTGGGTCAGGTGAGCTAAAAAAAATCATTACGTGACAATGTGCTCAGTGTAGTGATGGAGATGTGGCCAAGTTATCAGTCCCCAGTGAGCCTCTGGGGGTCATGAAGGTCCTAGGAGATGCTAACTGAGTGGGGTCTAAAGGCCGAGATGGGATTGGGCAAATGGGGAAGGGGCAAGGGGCGGCATGAACGTGGTTTCAGAGCCCTAGAGCGCCACAGTGAGAGCGTACGGGCGGAAGCGTGAGCCGTCTGCTGTTATTGGAGTGAAAAGCACAAAGCAGGAGATGGAAACAGAGAAGAGGCCGAGGCCCGAAAGGGAGGTGTGTAGATGCTGGGGAGACCCTGAGGCGGAGCTACAGCAAAAGGATGCCATGTGTGGGCCTGAGCCATGTGCGACATCCAGGTAGATCTGTGTGTCCAGCCAACATTGGCTATACAAGCCTGAACTCCCAGGAGAGAAAGCGCCTGGAGACACGGATTTTTTATTGATTCATTATTTGACAGAGAGAGACAGAGAGAAGGGGGAGGGCCCAGAGCCGACTGTAATAATTGCACGTCAATAGTTTTCTAGTTTCATTCCACAGGTGGGCACAGGGCTGCGCAGGGCAGGAACCAGGTCCGGGGCCTCCTGCATAGGCCCCCGCAAGAACTGAACTGGGGCGCACCCTAGTTCAGCATGTGGGTCCACAAGGGCCGGGGCCGGGATTTGATCCTCAGACCTCGGGGCTGCAAAGCAAGCGCTCAACCTGCTGAGCCCTCCCGGCTTCCCCTGGAGATACCGATTTTTGAAATCAGCAGTAGTGAAGTGGGAGTTGTAACAATGAGAATCAGTTGAGTGAAGTAGCCTAAGTGTCCTCCCCAATCCAGTGATCTGTGCCCAAAGTGCTGGGCAGAAGTGACAAGTTACAAGCATGGCGGGGGGAGCCCGCCCACGGAGACGGCAGGAGGGCATCTGAAGGAGCCGTTGCGTGCTGGACCCACAGTCCCGAATGCGGCTTGGCACTCTAGCTCGCTGCTCCCCCCCTGAGTAAGCACCACAGGCGGCTCTGGGGGAAGCTGCCCTCCCTGCCCATTAGGAGCAGAGTGGCCATTCACAGAGCCAACTGCTCGCCCACGTCAGTCCTCACCGGCTTAGACTGGGACCATCCTCAATCTAGTGTTCACTGCAGCGCCGTGAGCCGGGGGGGCCCTATCTGGGGCCTGGACTCCTATCTCTGGCCTGAAGGTCCTGGACTTCCCACAGCATGCCTCTTTCTCGTCTGTCATGGTCTCTACTCAATGGCAGGGTATGTGCGCGTGTGCAGTCATACGCTTACACATGACCGTGAACACGCACACCCACACCCCCCTCCTCACCCGAGCGCGTGTCCGGGCTTTGAGTTAGAAGCGCACGTCCTTCCGCGTTCACACCTGGCCCCTGGAAGAAAGTAAATCCAGCCCTAGTAATTACTCCAGGACTTCGCGGCGGCTCTCTCCTGGCCCGTGTTGAAGGCTGGTGCCAGTCACATAACTAGGTGTGAATTAACGCGACAGCATCCTTGCTGCAGGACCCCCGGGGCTTGTGTTTGAAACACAGGGGCTGTGTTGTAGCGCCGTGGATCAAGTTCATTAATAGGTGCGAGCACAGTTCTCAAAGGGCAGTCCTGCCATATTTCCAGTCACTGTTCAGAATTCTCATTAGCCAATTACCCGGCTCCCGTCCTCCAGCTCCGGCACTAATGTGTGTTTTAAAGCCCCTGGTAAGACACAGCGTGTTTTAAATATACCTTAATGTATTGGAAATGCACGGGCCCCCTTCGGGTTTATATATCTTAACCACCGGCCAATTTCGCAAAGTTATAAATAAATGTTACAGGCATCAGCTGCAGTAGTAGAATCAGCTGGGGATATTTAAAAGCCAGTCTAACGTCTAACTTACCTCTAAATCTGAGATATATTGCGTGGTGAGCAAAGCAGGTAGAGATATGCAGATGATTTCCCGGTAATAAAACCAACAGCCTTGACAGATGAAGCGAGCTTGAGTGGGACTAGGAGGACGGGGGCAGCAGCTTGGTTGAATTAGCAAGTGTTTATGTGCAAGTGACTGTGTTGGGCATGGTGGGAACACAACGTGAAGAAAACCATGCTTCTGGCTGTCAAAGAGTTTATACACGCATGCACGGTGATAAGACAGGGACACAGGTGATAATCAGAGGTGGGGGTGAGTGCCGCTGCAGGACAAAATGTTATGGGGGCCACATTTGGGGGGTTCAGAAAAGAATGCTTTGATGTAGCCACTGAGGTGGACTTTGAAACATGGATTCTGATTTCATAGGCAGAGACTAGAAAGTTTCAGTGGTGGTATAGTAGTAAGAGCAGAGCAAAACCGGGGATGGTGACACCGAGGGTCTTTCAAGGTACAGAAGACGGTCCAGTTGGGTGGCCTTACGGGGTGGGTGGAGGGCAGCAGTGGGAAACAGGGCGAGAAGGATGGGTAGGCATCAACTTGTATAAGGCCTTGAAATCCAAGGCAAGGCGTGTTAAGCTAATTCCGTAGGAAATGGAGAGATAATTCAGAGCGTTTCAGCAGAGGAAGAAGAAGACGGGAGTTACATTTCAGGAGGAACGACTGAGCAGCAGGGTAGAATGGGGACAGACAGGCATTGAGCGGACCTGTTGGGAGCTATTGAAGTAAAATCATGAGAGAAAGAGAAAGAAGATATGAATTAGGGTTTGAGCCGTGGAAGTGGAGAGGAAAAATCGCCTCAGAAAGGTATTGGGAAAGAAAATTCACATGCAGGGTCAGAGGCTTTTAATCTGGGCAGCTTTTTATCTGTCCTTTGACTTTAAATGATAGCTTTGATGGATAGAGTAAGTAATCTTGGTTCTAGGTCCTTGCTTTTCATTACGTTGAGTATTTTCTGCCAATCCCTTCTGGTCTGCAAAATCTCTGTCGAGAAACCAGCTGACAGTCTTACAGAAGGTCTCCTATCAATTACTAGCTGCCTTTCCCTTGCTGCTTTTAGGATTCTCTCTTTGTCTTTGAACTTCGGCGTTTTATAATAGTTATGATGTGTCTTGGTGGGGCTCCTTGGGTTCTTCTTGTTTGGAGCTCTGTGCTCCCTGGGCTTGTATGTCTCTTTCCTTCACCAGGTTAGGGAAGCTTTCAGTCATCTTTTCAAATAGGTTCTCCACCCCTTGCTCTCTCTTCTTCTGGTCCCTCTACAATGCAAATGTTGTTATGCTTGATGTTGTCCTGGAGGTCTCTTAAATCATCCTCATTTGGGGGGGAGGGGGTCTCTTTGCTGTTCTGATTGGGTGTTTTCTGCTACCTTGTATTCCAAATTGCTGATCCAATTTTCTGCTTCATCTATTTTGCTGGTGATTCCTTCCAGTGTATTCTTCATTTTAGTTATTGTAGTCTTTATTTCCAACTGGTTCTTTCTTTCTTTTTTTGGTTTCTATGTCCTTCTCAATGCTCGCTATCTCCTTAGTTTTCACAAAGTTCCTTGAACATCCTTGTAACCACTGTTTTGCTTTGTATCTAGTAGGTTGTTTGCCTCCATCTCATTTAGTTCTTTTTGGGAGTTTTCTGCTATTCTTTCATTTGGAACATATTTCTTTGTTCCCTCATGTGGGCTGCCTCTCTGTGTGTGTTGCTGTTTTAGGTGGATCTGCTACGTCACCCAGTATTACTGGGTGACCTCATATAGTAGGTGCCCTGTGGGGCCCTGGCACAGTCTCCCTGGTCATGTGCACTGGGTGCTCCTGTGGATTCTGGTTTGGTGCCAGTGCTGAGCCTGGAGCCACTCAGCAGAAGTCTGAGAGCCCACTGAGGCCAGTCACAGCTCACCTGGGCCCTGTGGACTCTGATAGTTTTGCAAGTAAGAGTGCAATGTGGGAAGGGCTAGCCGATCACCAGAGAAAGTCCCCAGCTGGAGGGAAGTTGGGTGGGACAGGGCCCTAGTGAGTCAGCAGGTGGCGTGAGCAGAGCTCACCAGACGAATCAGATTCAGATTTGACCATGTGGGGGCGGGCTCAACACCACAAAGATGGCGTCCACCTGCTGGCTGTACCGGAAGAGAACCCCACAGAGGAAAAATGACGACTGTCCTCCAGCCCTCACCCCAAAGACGCATGTCTCGATCTGGCCCTTACTCCCATATGCTTCCCTTGGAGTTGCTGTTCCTCTGCTGGAGGCCAAGTGAATGCCTGTGAGCGTGAGTCTGTGTGCGGGCTTTTTAAGAGGGCGTCCAGGTTTCCTGCAGCCTTTGGCCCAGATGGTCAGAGTCCCTGCTGTTTTTCACAGCCAGATGTTGGGAGGGCTCCTTGTCCGGGCTGGGAGCCTGGTGTGGGGCTGGGCCCCTAACTCCTGCGGGGAAACCCTCTGTAGTCAAGCTATCCCTCCCAAATCTCAACTGCCACAGGGATATTTGGGGCCTAGTATGCATCTCCGCCCTTCCTCCCCGTCTCCACGTGGCTTCTTCTTTATATCCTTAGCGATCAAACTTCTGCTCCACCAGACTTCAGGCGGTGCTCCGGGCTGGCTGTTCGATAACCTAGTTGTGATGCTCATGTGTTCAGGGAAGGAAGCAGGCACCATGGGCACCTGTTCTGCCGGCTTGGATCTCTTCCACCCCCTTTTTCTTGAAGGCAGCAACTTTCATCATGGAGTGAAGGTGTTCCCGACCCTGGAGCTGAGAGGCGAAGGGCAGGTCCAGGGGCAAGTGGGCAGTTACATGCCCAGCTTGTGCCCAGCACCAGAGGGAGATGAGCGCAGATAAGTGGCAAGATTGTGAGTTAAAACAGTTTCTGCCCCGACCTTGTGCACATTAGCACAGGAGAGGCCCTTTCACTTCTGCCCTCTGGTTCTTGCAGGAAAGCATCTCTTAATGGCTCTTCCTAACCAGAAACACGCAAGCAGGGAGTTTTGGGAAATGTAGTTCATTGGCCTGGGTGGTTTCACACCAATACAGCCACCACAGACAAGGGGACAAGAATGAAAAGAGCGCGGGGGAGAGGGGCAGGGCTTGGAGCTGAACAGACTGGGAACCTGGCTTCCCTCGTGGTCAAATTTCAATCTGCCAGACAGTGAGGCTCTGGAGTTAACTCTCGGCTCCCTGAGGGGCGACATTCGATTTGTCTTGTTCTCTTTCCTAGCGCGTGAGGACAGGCCACACAGCACCTGTTAGCCGGCAGGTACGCTTTTACACACGTGTGTATCTTATTTACTATGAGGCCTAGCCCCCCACAGCATGTTCGTCTCCTTTTGCTGGGAGGGAAAGCTGGGGTTTGCAAGCTAAGGAAGGGCTTCTAGGCCACACAGCTAGACAGTGACGGCTCGTGTGTGAACCTCGAGGAGTCTGACTCCAGAGTTTCTGCTCTTGACCACGAGTGGATCTAAAGCACCCTGAGTTCCCAGCAGAGGGCCTGAAACATGGTAGGCTTTCCAGACATTTTCCTGAAGTAAGGAGGTGGGTTTGCAAATGCGTGATGGAGGAGGGGACAAATGATGGGTGGGTGGGTGACAGGTGTAGGAGAAGTGCAGGGTTCAGGTGAGAGTGAGGGGTGGGCAAGAACAGGAGCAGCGCTTACAGAAGCAGCATTGACTCTGTGCTATGCTCATCTCTGGCAGGGCAGGGGCCAGAATCAGGGGGAAAGCCCAGCGACTGCTAAGCCTGGCTTTCCTTTTGCCACTAAATTAATCCATAGGCTCTTCCATGAAAAACTGTGCTTCCAATGGAGCATCATTTGCTTGCTGAGGCGCATGGAAACAGTGAACCAAGGATCAGACGCCAGAGGCCCACATCTGCCTTCCCAAGCGACTTGCGGGGCACCTGGAGTGTCTGCTTCTCCGTCTGCCCCGGGCCGTGGCCATGCTAAGCAGGGGGCTGTTCTTTACCCTGTGCCTGGCGTCGGACCTGAGAAAAACTAGCCCCTCATTGTCGCTCCTACTCAGAAGGCTGAGTCCTGAGTGTTGTAGGTGCTCCCCTTAAAGGGAGGAGGAGACCCCGGCCCTTCCGAATTGTCCCTGGAAGCATGCCCAGTGCGTTGGGTGCAGGCTCACCAGAGCCCTTTCATGGAAGCCGGCCTCTCCCGAGGGGCGGGCGAAGCTTTCTGTGCAAGCTTCCTGAGTGGGAGATGAACTGCTCCCACCCACACCCTCCTCCCGCCTCGCAGGCTGCTCCCTGACCTCCCAGAGGTCCCGGAGCCTGTGGCATTATCTGCTAAACCCCAGGAGAGGCTCTGGGCCTGGAGGATGAATATGCAGGAGCGGGTGGTGTGTCAGACGCGGCAGCTGCCGGGGCTGGCGGGATTGGCTGGGCGGGGTCGCCGGGCAGGTCAGGGGGAGTCAGGGCTGGGGGGGGGGGGCAGGGTCTGAGTAGCTCAAAGAGGGTCCAGCACAGGCAGGCCTCTTGCCACCCTGAGGAGCTGTCATCCGTGTGTCTGCGTGTTCTCTAGAAGCTTAGGCCTCCCTCTGGGAGCTGACACCCGCTGGCCACCAGTGCAAGGTCACCAACCTTGCAAAGAATGTCCGCTGACCACACCCAACTGGTGTGCGGGTCCTGTTGACTCTGGCCCATTGAAAACCAGACAGGTGCCCGGTGACGTAAGAAAGCTCGGAGTACATTCTGCCTTCATCACAGATCCTGAGGCTGAACGTGATGTTTGCAGGTCACCTGGTCTACACACTTGCCTGCGGGCAGGACGGGGCCTGAACCAGCCGAGACCAGTGACAATACGTTCTCTTCTTCTGCCTTCAAAAGCCTTCACACGTGGAAGGCGCTGCATGGGCCCCTTGGGCCTCTAATCCTCCCCTGGCCTGAGACAGCGCTTCCTCGTGGCTCATCCACATTCCTCGTGCTCCCGATGACTCCTCGCTCTGTGCCTCCGTGGAGATGCGGGCAGGGACCGTCACGTGTTGTGTGTAGTGGGGCGATGGAGCACGCGCCGGGGGCTGCTTGGAGCCCATGGTGTGCGTCCCTTCCAGCGAGGGCTCAGCGGCGTCGCCTGGGTAGCTTGCAACCAGCCACGGCAGAAGCAGTCACACCGTGGAGACGGCAAACACGGCGAATCAGGAAGGGCTCCCCTGCCCGCCGCCAACCAGGGGCACACAGACCAGCCCGCCACTGGTCGTGTGTAGCATTCTCCTTCCTGGGACTGGGGTGAGTGTCTGGACACTCCCTCTCGTGCCTTTAGCAGCTCACTCTGACGGGACAGTCCTTTCCCGGCGAGCAGAGGCCATGGTTTGCGTCCCCACCTGTGTGCAGAAGGGGTGGAGCGCACACGTCCCGTCATCCAGCCGGGGGTCTCGGGGCTTCGGCCGCTATAGTCCTAATACACTCCCACCTCTAGCGTTCGATCTGCCAAACCCGAGATGTGCTTCTATCAGCTGACTTCCGAGTTGGGAGTTCAGTCTGTAGAACTCTACTCGGCGCGCCCCCGTCTGGGTTCGGGAGCCTGGGACACGGGGAGCCTTATGAGGGGCAAGACGCCATCACGTCTATGCTCACGTAGCTTCGCGGTGTGATGGTGAGGCAGAGAGGGACATCGGTGTGTGCAGTACATTCTTGAAGCCTGGTGCTTGTGCAATCTTAAGGGTCCTAGAACAGTGTCAAAGCAGGTGGCGTTGGGGTCAGATGGCCAGGCCACCACTTAGAACCGTGTGGCCTCAGGACAGGTGCTTACCTCCCCTCCCTGCCCCACCCCTACCCAGCTTCTTCATCCTAAGGGTGCAATGCAATCTGTCTCCCAGAGCAGTTATCCGGTCAGCCTGTCAGCGTGTCCAAAGGGCTCTGCACGTTGCCTGCGACATAGCAAGTGTAAAATATATACACATTACGCTTCTTAGCATATAACCTACTGCCTCATCTAAACAATGACTACACTGAGGCCCAGAAGTGGGAAAATGACTACTGGCCAATTAGTAGCCACTCATGCTGTCAGTATCGGGGAAGTTCCGGCCGCAGTAACAAATACACCCCCAAATCTCAATGCCTCGGCACTGAGGTAGATGGTAGATGAAATGTCTCTGCAAGTCCAAACACAGGTCAGGGGACCCGGCTTCATTCTGTAGCTGCCACGTCAGGGCCCACGGTCCCCAAGGCCCCTGCCGCTGGGCCGGTGGAGGTGGAGGAGGCGTTGCCAGCTAGTGACTGTCCTGGCCGGGCCCCTGGTCAGAACCAGTTACGGGGCACCCACCCAAGAACGACGGGGAGTGTAGGCCGGCACCAGGTTATCTGGTGAGCCTGTGTGGGCCACCCGAATGGGACGGAAGATGCCTCAAGATGGCATCAGATTAAGTGCTTAAGAGCAGGACACTAACCTTGTGTGACAGTCTGTGATGAAGAGGCCAACGAGGGGTCTAGCAAGTGTTGCAGGCGATTAGGGAAAGGAAGATAAGGCAGGACAAAAGGGCTGAACAATACTGGTGGAAGGAGCCAGGGTAGGAACAAGAGCAAGAAAGACAGGTCGAATCAAGAGATGTGGAGGGAGGGGGTGCCCCCAGAAAGCCGCAGGGACAGAGAGGGGTGCCCTCCTGTGGTCATGATCCCAGCTGTCCTTAACCATAGTCACCAGGGGTCAGGGCAGAGGACATAGCTGAGATCAGTGGCAGCTCCTGCCTCTCCCTCTTGCACTCATCTAGAAACTTCCACAGAGCTCGGCTTCCCTCTCAGTCCCTGAAATAAGTACTTCCTGCTGAAGCACAGCGTGATAGAAAGGGGGCTGCATTCACACCCAATACCTGTGAGTCTCCTGCCCCCACGTTGGCCCTGACTGCTGTGTGACTTCCAGCATTCCCTGCACCTCTCTGGGCTACAATCCCTATTGGTGAAATGATGTACTCTCCCGGGCCCTTTACAGATCTGGCTGTGCAGGGCTCCAAGCCTCTGCCAGCCATCGTTGGGGGGGGGGGGGCATTATTTGTGCTAAAATCTCCACACAGCCCATCTGGGACTGTGCTCGGGGGGAAAGAACTAGGCAGGTGAGGACCAGAACAGGAATGCAGCCACTTAGAGGATGAACAGGACAGAACGGGGCCCATGCACATCGCTGGTGAGGGCTCAGGCTTAGACTGGAGCCGGGATACGAGGTAGCGGGCGAGCTGGGCCAGCCTCATAAATCTCCGCCCTGACATATCCATCAGTCCATTCAATCAGTGGAAACATTTTTGTTTTCCTTTTGGAAATAAATAAAGATGAAGGCAAGAGATACCTCCCACAGACGCAGCTGTAGACAGGGAGGGTGACAGTCCCCCTGCCACGAATCCCAGAGCTCTGATGAATGGAGCCAGCGGGTCGGAAGGGACGCATCAGGTACCACAATCCAGCGGGGTTCATCCGTCCTGCCGTCGGGGGCACCTAGTGCCGTGCACTCGTTCGCGGGTCGGATGCTGTGTCGGAAAAGGAAGCGTATAAATCTGATACATACAAGGGTCTTCTTGTTTGTTTGTTTTTAAAAGCACAAACGTATAAATCATACACATCTCAGATAGAAACCTTCCTGGTATAAATTGCCTCCTTCTTCCTATAAATCTTGCATTTGCAAACCTCCCAGATCAATCCGGCCTCACAGGCGGAGGGCAGGAGGGCTGGGAGGAGGAGGGCAGGGCCTGACCAGGGGCCAAGGCAGGACTGGAGTTAATGGCAGGGGTGGGGTAGCAGGTGCGGGGGCCCGTGAGTGATTTATTCCTCACCTTGGACTCCTTTTATTTACTTATTTTACAGCCTATCTAGCTGAGAGTCCACTGATTTTTTATTTGTTTCAAGTCAATAAAATATGCAACAGCAGGTGGGTTCTGGAACGGGGGTATTAGGCGATTTCTTGCATAGTCTCCGGGGGGTGGGACACACGAACTCCACACCCTGCTCATGGGGGGCTTTCATCCTGAGGGGTGCCTCCAGCCCCCCTCGAGGGACACGGGAGCCCCCGCAGGGCCCTGGCTGCCTCCTGCCTAACTCCCCCTTCCAGTGCCCGAGGCTTCCCTGGGCCCCTGCCAAGCCCAGAAACACCCCTGCCAGCTGCGGTCCCCACCAGCCTTCCTGCCTCTGCGCCTTCGGGAAGTTATCTCCTCCGAGAAGTCTCCTGCAGCCCAACACCGTTGACTGCTAAACACATTCGGATTTCTATTCGTGAGCGACCAACAGCAGCCACGGAGAAGCAGACGCGGCATGGGACAGGAAGGAGTAAAGGAGACGCTTCGGGTTTCAGGAGTCACTTCGTGCTCCTGTGGCGAGAGACGTCTGAGTCCTGTGGAGGAGGCGGGATCCGGAACACGGATATTCCTCCCGGGATGGGCTGCTATCTGGATGTCCCCAGGCCCAGCACTTTGCCCTCCCTCGGCCACTGGTTCTCCAAGCTCTTAAGCGCCATAAAGGACGTTTACCCACCTCTCCCTGCCCACTTCTGCCCCCTCCCCCGCCACCCTTCTCGCCACCTCCAGTCCTGGAAGGACGCGCCTCCCTCCAGCATCCTCAGCGCTCAGGTTGACTCTGTCAAGGGGGAATTGGTCCCAAAGAATGTCTTCGTTGAGGAATTGTCGTGGCTTCATGTTAACTACAGAGGTGCCTCCCTGAACATACTCAGTAGGTTTCTGAAAAGTTGCAAGTCCAATGAAAAGAGAAGAAATCTCCCTTTAAAGGCATGGAGAGGGCTTCTGTTTAGAGCAAACTCATCACCCATCCTTTTGTAAAGCGTTGCCGTGGTCCCGCGTGACCGACGTGCCGCCTTATCTTACTGGACTTTTCCACCTAGATTACAATAATGCAGACAGTCCTGGCTGATTGGCCACTTCCTGTGGGTCAGGCGTGAGTGTGTGTGTGTGTGTGTCTAATTTTCCCACCACAGCCCTATGATGCAAGTACTGGATTACCCCCATCTCACAGATAAAGAGACTGAGGCGCAGAGAAATGAAGTCCCACGGCTAGGAAGTGACAAAGTCAAGATGGTCTGCCGGCCACTCAAAGTCGGGGTGCCTGACACAAAATTTGCCACGTTTCCACCTTCGTCGGCTCAGACTCACTCACTCAGTGGTCAGGTCCTGTTGACTTGACCACACTGCTCTGGTCACCACCCCGCTGTCCCTTTGTTCCTCCGGCCTCCCCACAACAATGACCTCTCTTACCAATGAGGGTCCCTACCCAGTTTCCCAGGTCATGCCCACCCTGCCTGTTGTGGGCCAGACACAGAGACTCAGCTCCTCAGAACTCTTCCGTGAACCTCGGCGGCCCACCTCAGCCTGGCCCTCACCCTGCTTCTCCATTCTCTGTGTCTGTGCTTCCTGCCTTGCACATCCTTACCCTGCAAGCCCCTCCTCACCCCTGCAACGATCTGCCTTCCTGCCTGTCTAGGCTGCGGGGGCAACCATCACACTGTTCTTTGTCACTGAGGACTTTGTCCCTGCCGGGACCAGTGACCACAGACTCCCCGAGCTCCCGGCAAACCCGTCCGTCCTGAGCGTGTCACACCTTTTTAAGACCCTGGAGCATCACCAGTCTTTTTGTTTTTTAACTACGGTTGACCCGGTAACTGCCGCTCAGGGCCTGCTTTCACCGCAGTGGGATAGACAGGTGGGTTGTCCCTGGACGTGTCCTGAAGCTCAGGTGGCCTGGACAAGGAAGGACGACAGCAAGAGCTCATTTCCTCAAACAGGGGTGGCTAGGGGACCTCTTCTCCCAACAGCCTGAAGGTACCTTTCCACGAGATACGCAGGTGCTAAGCGCGGGCACTCCCAGCCAAGTCCCTGCACGGCCGACTTGGGCACGCAGGCTGCCGGGCACCTGGCTCTTGCCTGCTTATCTGGCTCTGGGGCTGTTCTGGTTACCCCAGAAGCAGGCCCGTCCCCCGAAGCGAACCCCCGGGGTCTCAGCCCCGGCGCCCTGACCCACAGCGCCCACGAGCCTTCTTCTGCTGTCTCTGATGTGTGCGTTTCTCTAACAGCGGCTGACCCTTCACCCCTCCCACGTGATCATGGGTTCTCCCACCGTGACCCCCCGTCCCATTTTTTGGCCTTTGCAGGTGGCGCTTCCAGTAGAAACTGGGGATGAGAGCAGTCAGTTAGCTGGCCCTCTGCTGGCTACTGCTCAGGGGCAGAACGGAACCCCCGCCCCTTGACCTTGTCCGTCACCAGGAGGCCCCATTACCACCCAGGATGTGTCCCCCAGACCCCTTTCCGAGCGCTGCCTTCACATAACCAGAGGCTGTCAGGGGAGAACTTTCCGGAATGATGGAGACAGGAGGGACTGGAAGACCCCTCTAGCTCCCTTGCACCCTCACCATAGTGCTTCCCACTCCACACGCAGGTCTCAGTCCTGAACTGATCTCTGTAATAGCGGGGACTGACTTTGTGTCGTTCATTCCGTGAGCTGCCGGAGACCTTCCAAGTCATGACCGCCCGTAGGGCCCTCCGGATCTGGCTCCCGCCCCTCACTGCCCCTGCCCCAGCACCCCCTGCACACCCTCACTCTGCTCCAGACCTGAGCTGCACTCTGACTCATCCAGGCCCGCCGTCACCTCAGGGTCTCTGTGCTGGCTGTCCCATCCGCTTAGACGCACGTCCTTCCGCCCGCCTGGGCTTCTGTCAGATGACACTGTCTCCGTAAGGCCGTTCGGGCCACTCAGTGAGAATGGGAACCACACGTACTTCCCACCCCGCTTCCTCAGGTCATCGTTCTTCCTGCGCATCAGCACCGAGAGGCTGTGTAGCGTGCGTTCTCTTCTCTCGCTGTCCCCGGAGTGCAGGCTGTAGGAGGGCAGGGAGTCCCCCGTCTTCACGGCCCTGTTCCGGGGGACCCAGCACAAAGCGGGTATTGAGTAAACGTCCGTTGAGTAAGTGCACGAAACGCTGAGAATGAGAGCAGGCTCCTGCTCGTTTCTGTCCCTGGTTCTGTCTTCCCAGCGTTGGGGGAACTAGAGGTACGAGGCTGGCTGTGGGAGACCAGAGAGGGGCCTGTTTATCACTCTGGTTTCTTTTCATTTCCTACTAAACCACCTAAATAGGCTTATGTTTAAGAACTGCCTTCCTTCCCAGCGTCACTTAGTGGAGAAAAATATGTATTTGGGATTGATGTTGGCAATACATCCAAATCCAATAATCATACTGTCGTGCAAATGCATGCAGGGGTGTGATATCTACACTGTAACAACGTGTAATCGGCACATCAGGATCGGAGGCGAATCTATAATTTCATTTCATTTTCTTAGAAATGTCACAATCCCACACGTTGCTTGACACGGCGGAAGTTGGGACACACTGAAATGTGGGGGACTCAGGAGCCCCGCGCCAGCCAAGCCCGGGGGAGTCCTCCCTGGTCGGTGCTGACAAGACGGGCCTGAGCAGTTTCCCCTTTTCCTGCAACAATATCTCATCTGCACTCAGGAGAAAGACCCCAGACCTGCAAACTCATCAGCAGACCTGTCTCTTTAAGAGCATGTCATTTCTCCACGCTGGATGTGCACCTCCTGGGTCTTGGGGACCTGGTTATTGGTGTGAGCTGTCCTGAGGCTTGGGTTGAGCAGCCTGTGTGGGAGAAAGCGCCCGTGTGGTCTAGACCTGTGCAACGTGGAGGGTGGGAGACCGCGTGAGAGACAGGAAAAAGCAGCAGACGTAGTTTCTGAATCGCGAGCAGGAACCAACTCCAACAACATAACACAATGCACTTGCCAAGGCCTGTGAGCTATGGTCCCAGCGTCACAGCTGCAGGTATTTGGACCTACCAAGCCATCTAAACGGTCTTCAACCCCAAGGGAAGCTTAACCTGCCTGTCCCCACTCTCCTTGATGATGTCCTCGCCCAGGGGTCCTGTTCTGTGCTGCCACTGCTCGCAGTCTACTGTCCCTTGATAAGTGACCTCGTGTTAAAGACACCAGTAACCTTGGCTTACGGACCGCCTCCTAGAGGGCAGGAGCTTTCCACCGCCACATTGTTAGCCACTCCACCAGGCAGGCGTGAAGTCTCAGGGTCGCCCAGGCAGAATCTGCAGCTCAAAGAGGGTAAATGACAAAGAAAATAACTGTCATGGTTCCATGTGGAGTCAGGCCTGTGTGCTTCCATAGTCTTTGCCCTTCGTCGCTGTTTTAGAGTCCCCAGACTTGTCATTGGTGCTCTCTTCAGCCTCATGCAACGAGGACCCTGGCTCTGGGCCCCGTGCTTAGAGGGTCCCCGCCGCTTCCTGCCCTGCTGTGCCCGTACCGTTGGCACTCATGGAGCGTGACCATCTGGGCCTCACACACCTCCTTCCTGACCCGGATCTGGGTCCTCAGGGTGCACAGACTTCCTCCTTAAATGGTCCTGAGCCCACTTCCGGGGTCTGCAGGGTCCTCCTCCCAGGGACTGTTGGGGTCCAGCCCTGTGCCCGGGCTGGGAACAGGCTGGCATTTTGAAAGATGGGCTAGTGAACAGAGCCCAGATGGGTGGTGCAGGGTATCCTCACAGGTGCACACGGGCCTGCTGTCCCAAGAGAGACCGCAGAGGGTCTACCCCCACCGGCTGTCCACAGAACTCCTGTCATTTGTGGCAGCTGAGGGAAAGACCATTGGCAGTAACTAAAACAGTGGGTATCTCCCTGGGGGCCTCTTCTGTCTGGCCGTGCCCCCCAGGGGTCACAATCACTGGGCACTCGTGGAGCTGTGGGAGATTCCCCCCAACCCCTACCCCAAGCAGGCTGCTTCTGGAATGAGATTACCTAGTGTGTGTGTGGCAGGGAGGGACGTCTACACTCAGCCTACCGTCCCGGCTTTCCCCTGGGGGCTTCCTTCCTATCTCTCCCCCTGTACCTCCCACCAACTCCCTGGTGAAGCTCAAGCCCAGGTGGACTGGCTTCTCCAGAGAGCCGTCACACACCTGATGGCTCTCCACATGCATTCGCACTGTGCCCTGTCCCGTCTGGAGAACATCCCTCCGGTTTGTCTCGTTCTGTGTAAGCTCCATCCACCTGTGGAAGCCTGTGCTGGTTGGAGGTCATGCCGTTGGAAATGTACTTGAAGAAGCTCTCATTGTTTAGTGAAGAAAAGAAAGCCAAGCAAGAAGAAAGGGGCCAAGCTGGCATGAAATAGGGGAAGGAGGGTCTTGTGGGAGAGGCGGCCAGTCTCACGTCTGTGACCCCAGGAGGCGAATCAGAGTCACCAGGGGAACAGCCCAGCTCAGTGTAAGAAAGAACCCCTGGGAAGTGACAGAGACCAAATGTGAAACAGACTGACTTGGACAGTGTCCAGCTTTGAGTCAGATACTGACTGTGTTCACCAGGGGTTCGTTCGTTGGAGCTGATGAGGATGAACTTGAACCACCACGTATAGAGTTCATCTATAGATTTCATCCGAAGGTCCCTCAAATCCCCCAGATCCAAAGTTTCTAGTGTCACCTGCTCCGTAAGGGCTTCTTTATCCACCTCTGGCTTCAGAGAGATTTACGTCTCTGGACAACTCAGACCAAAACCTCCAGATTTAGTGCTCATTGTTAGTTACCTTGTCTACTCTGAGCTACTCTATGTAGATGGAAAACTCCTTGAAGTTGGGGACCGTTTCTTAGATGATTGTCCTCTCATGAATGTACTAGGAGGGCTCAATAACTGTACCTCTTGAAAATGGTAACTTTTTCTGATGATAAAATACAGGGCCCAGCAGAAGTAAAGCTACGACAGAGTGTTACCAGCTCATACAAAGCGGGAGAAAGAGAGCTCAGAACTGCAGAGGGTCAGGAATAATATCAAAATAATCCGCAGTCCCATCACCGGGGACTAAGTACTGATAAACACGTCCATGCATTTCTTTCCAGTCCTCAACGCATATTTATTTATTTATTAGTATTTATCTTATTGTTTTGAGAGGAGGTGGGGGGGGGGAGAGAGAGAAGGGGGAGGGCCCAGAGCAGTCTCCATAGTTGTACATTATTAGTTGTGATGTGGTTTCATTTCACACAGGTGGACGTGGGACCACACGGGGTGGAGCCAAACTGGGGGCCTCCCGCAGGGGAGGCAAGAACCTTCACTGCCATCCCCGTGGTTACCAGTGTGCCACAGCTCGGCATGGGGTTTGCAGGGGCCAGGGCCGGGATTTGACCCCCAGACGTCGGGATTGCAAGAAAAACGTTCAACCTGTTGAGCCCTCCCGGCCTCCCTTCAGTGCATGTTTGTTTACTGAAATGATGAGACTGGACTTGCAAGACAACTTTGTGTTTTTCAAACTGCAAAGTAAGTGGTAACCAAGAGCCCAGTCAGCCTTCCGGGGAGGTGCAGCGCTGTCCAGAATTCTCTGCCACTGGTTCTTCCTCTGAAGCAGAGGAAGGAAGCGGGTCTCAGATGACCAGGGGCCACTGGCGATTCCAGGTCAGGTGCCCACGAGTCACTCAGGTGGGTGCCTTCTGAGCAGACTGTTTGCCTGCTGACCCTCAGACGTTTCTCATGGCCCAACATGCTCTCAGTCTCTATAAATTCCAGGGAGTGTCCACATGGAGGATTAGCCTGGCTGGAGGGGTGTGGACGCGCGTGTGTGTGCGCGTGCATGTGCATGTGTGTGCGTGTGTTTGCCTTGCTCCCTAACTCACAGAGAGCTTGGCAAGGCCAGGAAAGAGGCGGCTGATTATTTTTAGTCCCTTGTTCTTCGGAATGGATTGTGCATAACAAAAGAATGCTAATGCTCGGTGTCTATGAAAGCGCTGGAGTTCATCAGCTGTGCAAAGAAGTGAAATTAAATCAAGATTTAATTGGGATATGCATGTTTTATTCATGCTACTAACCACAGGAGAAGCCAGCAAGCTGAAGGTAAAAAAGAGAAGGAATAAAATCTTTTGAAAAGTTGTTTCTCTCTGATTAAATAGAGTTTCCAACTTCAAAGGGAGCGGGCCTTTAATGTATTTTAAATGCTCAACTACGCCTGCCTGGCCTGCGCTGTGGCTGGTGGCGGCAGCGACCCAGGCATGCCCCGCTCCTGCCTTCATGTCCTGGCTCCGAAAACAGGTGTGTGGCTCGCGGTCATGCCTTGCCTGCTTCAGTAGGGAGGCCTTCAAACAGCTGTCCCAGGGCCCTGGGGAGAGGTGGGCGCAGCTTAGAAGATCTAACGCTACCCCTTGGAATGTATGCAGCCCCTACCACCAAAGCCTAGAGGACAAATACCACCAAGGAATAAAACTTCCCCCTTCATCACAGATGCTTCCCTGGCAAGGGTCACTGAGTGAGGATTAAGCTGTATCAGGTACAACAATACGGCAGTCCCAGCCCAAGTCTCTTGCTCCAATAGCAATGGAGAACCAGGGATGAAACAGAGACGCAAATAACGTGGACAAAAGGCACAGACAAGCAAAGGTTTGTTGGAAAAGCTTCAGATGCACTGAGAGATCACAGGAAGGTGCGATCCAATCGGGGAGACCAAAGAGAGCTTTATGGAGAGGGTGGCATTTCGGCTGAGTGAGAACGTCTGAGATGTGTGTGCGTGGAAATGGGGAGCGAGCATTCCAGGCAAGCTGCTGAGGATGGAAAGACTGGAGGCTGTTGGGGGGAAGACACGGAGCCAGATTGGCTCCGGCCTGTGGTACCCACAGCGTAGTGGGGGGCGGATCTGGAAACATAGGTTGGGTCAAGACCCCGGGGAGCAGCAAACCCAGGTAGAGCCATTTATAAAATGAGAGGATGGGCTCAAGTTTGGGGATACATGGCTCTTTGTAGTACTGCATGCAAAGGCCCAGAGCCCTGGAGGAGAGTTTTGGATTTGTCCAGCCCAAGGGCTGTCCCTCCTGGACTCGCCACCGCTGGTGACCATGGTTGGTTCCACTCAACCTTCTCGGCACGCTGTCCTAGGAGCACAGAAGGAAGCTTAAAGTCTTTTCAAACAAAACAAACCAGTAGCCACTGCTAGATTCTGGCTCTTAGAATTCTTTTCCTGGAACTCTTGGGTATTTCATACCTCAAAAGTGTCTGTGTGAAGTCGGAGGGACAGATGCTTCTAGCTTTCCAGAATAGCGGGGTGGTTATTTGGATCTAGTTACCCACTGAGAAAGAAAAACTACAAGCCTTCTTAAATGTATCAAACAGATAACAAAACAGTATAGAATTACCAGGAAAATTAATGAAAGGAAAAGGTAAGAGGTAAAGGCAACACAGAAAACGTTTTTCTCTTAAGAGCATCCATCAATTTGGAGAATTTTGATCTTTGTTTTGAAGTCCTTATGGACAAAAGGTGACAGAAACAAAAATCCAAGATCTGTACAATGTTTGAAGTCAAATGGGTGGCAAGTTCCACAATGAGCTGGTATAATCCAGCTCTCCTACCGATTGGCAGTCTGTTTCACATCTCCTAAGTGCAGTCTGGCGCCTTAGGACATGAACTTAGTAGAGGCTGGTCCTATACCAATAGACTCATGGCCCAAGGAGAAGCCATACAATTTGTCTACAAAACAAATTCTTTCACCTCTGCTCTCAAGGATTACAAATACTGATTTTAAGTACAATGGGCATCGTAAAATCAAAGGTAACCAAGTCACCAAAAACTGGAGTGTGAAAAAGCAGAAACGAAAATCAGTAAAAACATCGTATGTGCAATGACTTCAATATTGAAATGATCAGCCACATCATAACACCACAGTGCTTTCTCTGGGTTGCAGCAGACAGCCGAGGCATGTTTCACAGAGACTTCCAGACAAGAACATTCCCATCAACGGACGAGATAAATCCCTAACTTCTGAAAGAGTGATGTGCAGAGCAACACCTCTATGACATGTTTAAGGAAATAAGAAAGAAGTATGAAGTATTCCTGTGAATAGGAAACTATAAAGATTGGTGCAGTAGATTTCAAAATAAACTTCGGAAGATGAAAAATCCAACTACAAAAGTTAAAAGCCCAAAGTATGACTTTAACTGCAGATTAAACAGCTAAAGAAAAAGTCAGTAAAATATGCCAGAAGAAATTTGCCACCATTTCTCGGCCTTTGGGCTAAAATCGCGTGTAGAAATTTGCCTGTGTGTGTCATGAATAGACAAAGGATTGGAGATGCGGAAGAGTAATTAAGATAGGAGTACGAAGATATACAAGATAGGAATAAGGAGGTTTAACATATATTTAATCTGAATCCCAAAAGAGGGGAGAGAAAATAGGAAAGAAGCAATATTTGAAGAGACAGTGGGTAAGAATTTTCAAGACCAAAAAATATGAGACCACAAATTCAGTAAACTTTATAAATATCAATTAGACAAAGGAAACACTTAGACACATTATAGAATACCAGAGACAAAGAGAAAATCTTAATAATAGTCCTTAGAGAAAGGCAGTATGTTCTCAAATGAATGAGAATTAGACTAATTGCTGACTTAATAATAAAGGAAGCTAGATAGCAAAAGAAAAGTTTGTAATATGCTGACAAAAATTCATAGCTAATGAATAATTCTATACCCAGTGAAAATACCTTTTAATAATGAGGACAAAATAGAGACAATTTTAGGTAACCAAAACCAGAGTTGTCATCAATAGATCTAAATGATATATGACAGCTGTCCAGAAAGGATCCAGCTATGTAACCATTCTCATTATATTGACAATTGGCTGCAGTTTTTTCCAGACAGTCCTGGTATTTCAGGAAGAAGACATAGATGGAAGGTGTGAAATACAGAAAGGAATCAAGAGGGGAAAAAGTAAATAGGTAAATTCACGTGAACATTGAATTAAAAAAATAACAATAAAGCTTTGAAGCTTAAATTTTAAAATACAGAATTAATGAAGTTAAAGAGTTCTAAGGTCTTTGTATTGTCTGACCAGAAAGTTAAAATAGGAGCATTTGGCTTGGTAATTTAAGCAAACTACTTGTATTATTTAGAATATATTGGTCATGATCCAGCACAGGAAATGTACTTCAAGAAGAAAATAAGCTAATAGAAGAAATTAGAAGTTTACTAAATTACTGGAAAGATTAAAAGTGTCCAACCTGCTGCAAAAATTCACGTGTTCCACCACCCACACAACAGAAGAAAGAATGCGTATTTCCTCCTCTCTGCTCTCCAAATTACACATGAGTGTATTCACTGGCAGAATATAAATTGCATCACAAAATTTGGTGTTGAGGAGACTGAGAAACAGAGTTTCCAAGTTTCCAGGTCCTGGGATATAGAGACAAGCACAGGAAAGGTGGAAATTAAAGATGATGACCACTAAACATTATGCAGTACCCAAAGGATAACAGCAGTGCATAATATCCAAAGAAATGAATTTTCTACTATGTTTTCCTCTAGAATTTTCATAGTGTTCAGTTTTGCACGTAGGTATATAATCTATTTTGAGTTATTTTTTACATACGGGTTGCAATTGTTATTATTTTTTTTGCACGTGGATGTCCAATTGTTCCAGTACCATTTGTTGAAAAGACTATCCTTCCTTCACTGAACTGTCTTTGTCAAAATTAGTTGTGTGTGTAATTTTAAGATTATCTGTTCTGTTCTATTCATCTACTTTATTCTTATGCCAGTATCACACCATCTTTATTATTATAGCTTTCTGTTGAGTCTTGTAACAGGTAGTGTTAGCTCTCCAACTTGGGTGCTCTTTTTTAAAATTCGTTTTGGCTATTCTACATCCTTTACATGTCTGTTTGATTTTTAGAATCACCTTATCTATTTCTACTGGGGAAAAAAATGGGGGGGGGGTCCTGGAATTTTAAATAAGCGTCGTGTTGACTCTATTTGAAGCTAATTGACATTTTAACAATATTGAGCCTTTTAACCTATGAACAAGTTATGTTTTCCATTTATTTAGGTCTTTTAAAGTTTCTTTGAGCAATATGTTGCAGTTTTCATTGACAGATTTTGCATATTTTGCCACTTTTATACCTAAGTATTTTATTTTGATGCTATTATTTTTAGAAAATATTTTAATTTCTGATTATTCATTGCTTGTATATAGAAGTACAATTGAAGTTTGTATATTGGTCTTACAATCTGCTAAGCTCACTTACAAGTCTCAGTAACATTTTAGATTGTATCCCATTTTCTAAATAGACAATCATATTATATGTGATTCATATGTGTATGTGAAGACAGTTTTACTTCTTCCTTAGCAATCTTAAATGACTTTTGTGTCTTTTTCTTCCCTTGCTGCATTGGCTAGGAACTCCAGTGTATTGAATAGAAGTAGCAAGAGGGACTATCCTTATTCTTGATCTTAGGGGGAAAAGAACTCAGTCTTTCATGATTATAATGTTAATTGAAAGTTTTTGTAGCTGTCCTTTATCCAATTGAGGAATTTACTTTCTAATTATCAGTTTGCTGAAAGTATTTTATTTTTTAAGTCAGAGGTGGATTTTGGATTTTTTCTAGTACTTTTTCTGCATTTATTGAGATAATCATATGTTTTCTCTCTTTTAGTTTGATAGTGTTGTTCAAGTCCTCCATATCATTACTGATTTTCTGTTACTTGTTTTATCAAGTATTATAAGAGAAAAAAATCTATAAAAGGAATCCTCAAGTGTACCTGTGGATTTTTAAATTTATTTTCTTAGTTCTATCCATCTTTGTTTCATGTATTTGGAAGCTCTATTATTAGGTGCATAAATGTTTAGGGTTATTATATCTTATTGATAAATTGATCCCTCTAATAATTATGTCATAATGGTCTTTAACCATGGTAATATTCTTTACTATAAAATCTATTTTTTTCTGATACTAATGTAAGCACTCCAGTTTTTTAAACTGGTGTTAGCATAGTATGTCATTTTCTTTTTTTTTAGTAAAATTTACTGTTCATTCATGATAAAAAGCAAACACATAGCAAAGTAGGAATGGAGGAACATATCTTTATTTAATAAAATATATGTACCCAAACCTATAACAAGCATCCTATTTAATGTCAAGCTCTAGAAGCTTTCTTTTTGAGAGTAAGAACAAGAAAGGAAGTCTACGGCTCCCATTTCTATTAATTCAACATGGTACTAGAGGTTTTGGCTAGCACAAAAAGAGCCTCCCCCTGCTTCCCCCAAAAAAGATTGAAAAGAAGTCATTGGTTAAAAATGTATAACTGTGTTGTATATAGAATATCCAAAGAGTTCCCACAGATATACATTTTAAATTTAATAAGACAGTTTTAATACGTTTTCTGTATGAAAAACAAATATTTTTAAAAGTTTGTGAGAATATTTGCAACACCACATACCAGGACTTACTATAAGATGTGATAATTTAGTTGGTGTTACATAGGTACACGGATTGTAAAATAAAGCAGTGGCATTGAATAGCAAGCCAAGCAACAGACTCTCTTGATATAGTAGAGAAGTGAGACATGCAGAGAATTAGGTAAAAGAGAGACTTTTCAAAAACAGTGCCAAGGTAATTGGGTATTGGTATGAAAGCAAAAGAAGTTAGATATCAGTCTCACATCATATGCTAAAATCAATTTCAGATGGATTAATGATCTGATTGTAAAGTCAAAATTATGTTGCTTCCTGAAATTTTAGTTCCAGAACAAGACACTATTGATTGACTTTTCCTGGCTGCTCCTCCTCTTTAAATATAACTAGATACCCAGAAGTTATAAAAACAGAATAATAAACGGATGCTGGAAGCGGGAAAGAAAAGGCACACAGGACAGAGATTTCAGAACTTGAGGAAAGACAACGTGGTGAGTTCCCTGGGTTTTCTTTTTATCTCCAATATATCCTTCAACTGGGTACCGGAAAGGCCTACGGCCCCAAACCACTGACCGGCATAGATGTCCGCCACCTAAAACCAAACCAAACAACAGGAAGCCTTCTTACTCTGGCCAAAGACCAAGAAAAGGGAAGCCCAACAAAGATTTAGCAAGAATCTTCCATCTCTGCTTCATAACTGGGAACCCCAGAAGTGGCACAGTGAAGACAGTCACCTCAAACCTGCTCCACTGCCAAATCCTGGTGGACAGTTGGTGCCGCTTATAGCAGCAGCAACAGCAGCCTAAGCCCCCATTACACAACTGGGGCACCGGTGGGCTATGCCATCCTGCGAAGGTGGCTCAGCAATGACGCCCTGTGTCACCCTGCTCTTACCTAGTGTTAGTGAGAGACTGAGACCAAGGGTTTTTCTCCTGTCCTCCACTGAAGATCTCACAACAAGAGCATGTAGCCTAAGGAAGTAGCTTCTGTCACTACAAGCAATGTTAGCAGGCATTGCAAGAGCAAAGCAGACCAAAATAGCATTGCGAGCACTTGAAAAACCAAACTTTTGTTAGAATCCAAGCCACAAAAGCAGGGTAGAACCTGTGTGCCAAACTTTGAAAGAATAATTTTCTGCTAAAAAAGATTTTGATTGAATCAAGAGTTCCTTAACATAATTACCAAAATTACCATAATTACAGTAAAAAAAATCCTTTATACTAAGAACCAGAGAACCACAACTTCAAAGAAAAGAACATCGATAGATGATGATCCCAAGATGCAAGAATGATCTGACAAGCAACTCTCAGAAAAATGCTCCAATAATCAATTACAAACTCTCTCAATGAAACACAGAGAAAATCCCCGTAAATAAATAGAAATTATACAAAAATAACCAGACAGAAATCATAGAACTAAAATACAATCACTTGAGTTTTTAAACTTGCAGGATGAAATCAACAGCAGAGTGGAGATGACAGAGCACAGAATCCATGAACTTGAAGACAAGTTCATAGAGTTCATTCAATCCAAACAACAAAGAGAAAATAGACTGAAAAAAGAACAGTCTCAAGGATTTATACAACAGACATCTAACATTCATATCACTGGAGTCTCAGAAAAAAAATAAGAATAATGGCTGACACTTTCCAAATTGGT
This sequence comes from Craseonycteris thonglongyai, assembly GCA_004027555.1. Classification (NCBI taxonomy): domain Eukaryota; kingdom Metazoa; phylum Chordata; class Mammalia; order Chiroptera; family Craseonycteridae; genus Craseonycteris; species Craseonycteris thonglongyai. The sequence goes on along the minus strand of PVKE010001610.1, from coordinate 8,375 downwards.
GAAAGGCAGAAACCTACAAACCCACGAAGCTGAGTAAATCCAAAATAGGATAAACCAAAATGAAATACATCCCAAGAAATATCATAATTAAACTCCTGAAATCTAATGGCAAAGAGAAAACTTTTAAATAGTTAGAGAGAAATGACACATTATTTAAAAATCTCCAACTTGAATGATAGAGGATTTCTCATCTGAAAACATGAGTTTAGATGAAAATGGAATAACATTTTTCAGTTTCTGAAAGAAAATAAGTACCGTATCAGCTCTGAATCTCATGAAACAGACAACAAGCTAACTGGAGTATCCATAGGTGTGAAATGGAAGCACACCTCCTATTACAAATGTCAGCTCAAAACAGATCGTGAACTGAATTGTAGGGGGAAGAACAAACAAAACAGTAAATCTTTTAGGTTCCAAGGCTAAGTAAAGAGCTCTTAGATTTGACACCAATTGTGCAATCCATAAGTGAAAAAATAGTAAATTGAACATCATCAGAACTAAAAATTTTGCTGTGCAAAAGGTCCTATTATGTAGACAGAAAGATAAATACTTACTAGAAGAATTTACAAACCAACTAAACTAACTATATATCTAACAAAGAAATTGCATCTAGAATACAATTTTTTTTTAAAAAAAGCTATCAGAACTCAACATTAAATTAAACACAATCCATTTTAAAAATGGGCAAAAGACACACACACACACACACATTTCATCAAAGAGCATTTACAGGTGAGAAGTAAATGGCACATCATTATCCATCATAGAAATGCAAATTAAAACTACCAAGAAATAGCACTACACACCTATTAAAATGGCTAAAGTATAGCATAGTGATGACACTAAATACTGGCGATGATATGGAGAAACTGGTTCACACAGTTTTTGCTGGTGGGAATGTAAAATGGTACAGCTACTCTGAAAGATAATTTGGCATTTCCCTTATAACTAAAAATTGACTTACTATGGGGCCCAACAATCACACATTTGGGCTTTTAGTCCAGAGAACAGAAAACTCATTTTCACACTGAAGCTTGTACAAGCACATTCACATAGCAGCCTTATTTATAATAAGCCCAAACAAGGAACTGCCCAATGTCCTTCACACGGTGAAAGATTAAGTGATTATTATCAACAGTAAAAAGGATGAACCTCAAAGAAATTATGCTGAGCTTTAAAAAGCCATTGTTAAAGGGATAGGTAGATGCTGAGTGATGCTATTCGTAGAGCACTCATGAAACAGCATAACTATAGAAATGGAGAACAGATTAGTGGTTGCCCAGAGATAAGGACTGAGGAGAGGAGGTAGCTATAAAAGGGTAGTATGAGGGTGTTGTGATGACGACACAGTTAAGTATACTGATTGTGGTGGTGGTTCCATAAAACTACCCATGTGATAAAATTGCATAAAGTGACAAATACACACCCCCATATGTATAAGTGTATATATATATGAGTGCATGTATAGTTGGTGAAATCTGAGTATGCTCTATAGCTTGTAGTAATGTCAATTTCCTGTTTGTGATATTTTATTCTAGTTATGCAAGATAGTAACATTGTGGGAGGCTGGGTGAAAAATGCATGGGACTTCCTTATACACTTTTTAGCACCTTCTTATGACTATAATTATTTCAAAATAAAACAAAAATTAAAATGATATTGCCTTTTAGATGATAAAATAAAATAGCCTCATGATATTGAGATAGGGAAGACTTTCTTAAATGAGGTACAAACAGTCCTAGATACAAAGAACATTTCCTTAGTAGTCAATCTTACTCTAACTCCTTGTACCACTCATTATTATTTATCATGAAATCTCATTTTGAAATCATTTTCTAGCTTGGCTTCTATGTTACTTAAATTTATCTAAAATTTCCTTTTATCTCACTGAGTTTCTTATTCATTTGTTAAATAAATATTGAGCACCTAGGTGCCAGAAACTCTTTTAAGTGTGAGATACAGTAGTGAACAAAACAAAAATTTAAAATAGATTAGCTCCATATTCTGACAGGGCTTACAGTTTAATGCCAGTTGCTGGGCGAGAACACAAAAAATGTAAAGGTAAATAAGTAAAATATGATAGCATGTCAGTCGGTGATAAGTGTTATAGGAAAAAAAAAAATCATGGAGAGTTCTGCTCAAGATGACAAGAGTAGGAAAATGCTGTGCCTGCCTCCTCCTGCGACCACATTACAATTACAACTAAATTATACAGCAGTCACCCTGCAGAACCATCTAAAGACTAGCTGAACAGAGTCTTATGACGAAGGATATAAAGAAGAAGTCACCTCCAGATTGGTAGTAGCGGGGGGAGATGCAAAATGAGCCAGCTCCACACACAAGTGTGTCCGTCAAAAATTGGGGGGGGATGCCTCTGCAGCAGAGGTCCCCCTGAAAAGCAAAGGGTCCCAGCCCCACACCGGGCTCCCCAGCCCAGAATACCAGTGTTGCGAAGAGGAGCCCCAACAACATCTGGCCGTGAAGATCAGCAAGGATTCTGTTAGTCTGGGTGAGAAAGAAGGCCTCAGACATTCTCTTAAAGGGCCCGCACCAATTTCCTTCCTCCTAGGAACTCACCCTGGGCTATGCTGGAGGAACTGTGGCTTAGGAGGTACTGGAGACCTAGGAAGAGACTGAGTTGTGTGGCTCCAGAGCAAGGGCTGAGGGGACAGCCACCGCTGTCCCTATGTTGAGCACATCCCCCATATAGTCAAATCTGAATTTTCATTGGTCTCGTGAGCCCCGCTACCTCCACCCTGGTGACTTTCTGGGGTTCCACCCCCATGAGCCTGTGTATGTCAGAGGCATTTGGGGGGCTGGCAGGCAGCCAGTGGTGGTCCACACTGCAGCTTTCTTGGTTAACTTTTGGGGTTCCTCAGGCCCCTAGGCAGGTGGACACTGGCCTTGACGTGCGCTGAGCCCTTTGCAGAGTGGCTCCGGGTTGGCATCAAATCTGAATCTGCATTAACTCATCGAGCACCACTGACCCCATGCTGGTGACCCCCTGAGACCCCGCCCCATCCAACCCCCATCCTACCCAAGGCTCTTTTGTCAGCTGAGCCTTGTGGACCCCTGGCAAGTGGCAGAAGGCCTTGGGGTGATTGAGAAAGAAGAAAAAGTTGGAAGTATCACATTACCTGATATCACACTATTCTATCAGGCCATACTGATCAAAACAGCAGGGTAGCTGGCATAAAAACAGACACACAGGTGAACGGAACTGAATAAAGAGCCCGGAAATAAACCCACGCTCACATGGTCACGTAATCTATGACAAAGGAGGCAAGAATATACAATGAGGTAAAGCTAGTCCAGTCAGTAAATGGTATTGAGAAAACTGGACAGATACATACAAAAAAGCCCGAAACAAAATTGCCTTCTTAAGCCGTATATAAGAATAAACTCAAAATGAACTAGAGACTTAAATTTAAGACCTGAAACCATAAGACTCCCAGAAGAAAACATAGGCAATAAACTCCATGACATGGTTCTTTGTAAAAAAAAAAAATTTTTTTTTGTAATATCTCCTTGGATAATGAAAACAAAAAATAAAAAATAAATAAACAAATAGAACTACATCAAACTAAAAAGGTTTTGCACAGCAAAGAAAATTATTTTTTTAAGTGGAAAGACAACCTATAAATGGGAGAAGATATTTGCTAATGATGTATTCAATAAGGGGTTCATATCCAAAATTTATAAAGAAATCATGCAACTTACCACCAAAAAACAAAAGCAGAAACAAAGCTAACAATCCAATTAAAAAGTGGGCAGAGGACCCAAGCAGACATTTCTTCAAAGAGGACATACAGATGGCCAATAGACACATGAAAAGATGCTCAGCGTCACTAATCATCAGGGAAATACAAATTAAAACCACAATGAAATATCACCTCACACCTGTCAGAATGGCTATCATCAATAAATCAACAAACAACAAATGTTGGCAAGTATGTGGCAGAAAGGGAACCTTGTTGAACTGTTGGTGGAATTGCAAGTTGGTGCAGCCACTGTAGAAATTAAAAATAGAACTACCTTAAAGCCCAGCAATTCTGCTTCTAGATATTTATCTGAAGAAATCCAAAAGACTAATTAGAAATATATATATATACATTTCCGTGTTCACTGCAGCATTATTTACAACAGCTAAGATACGGAAGCCCCCTAAGTGCCCATCAATAGGTGACTGGATAAAGAAGAGGCAGCACACGGGGATGCTGGGCTAGCTCAGTAGGTTGAGCGCTTGCCTTGCAACCATGAGGTCAGGGGATCTAGGCCCGGCCCCGGCCCGTGCAAACCCGTATGCTGAACTGAGGCACAACTGGTAACCACTCAGTTGACAGCGAAGGTTCTCGTCTCCCATGTGGGAGGCCCTCAGCTCGGTCCCTGCCCTGTGCAGCCCCACACCCACCTGTGTGGAATGAAACTATGTCACAACTGATGATGCACAACTGTGGAGACTGTTCGGGGTCCTCCCCCTTCTCTCTCTCTCTCTCTCTTTGTCTCTCACTTTCTCTCATGAAGAGGAAGTGGCACACATATATAATGGAATGTTACTCGGCCATAAGAAAGAATGAAATCTTACCACTTGTGACGACATAGGTGGACTTGGAAGGTATTCTGCTCAGTGAAATTAGGCAGACAGAGAAAGACAAACACAGTATGATTTCCTTTACATGTGGAAACTAAAGAAGAAAATGAACAAACGAAATAGAAACAGATACGGAGAACAAGCTAAAGGTTGCCAGATGGGAGGGTAGTTGGGAGGGTGGGTGAAAAAGGTGAGGGTGAAGAAGGATAAATTGGCAGATACGAAATAGTCATGAGGATGTAAAGTAAAGCATAGGGGATACAAGGGCTGTCCAGAAAAAGCCAGCCATCGTCAGTATAACGAGAACAGCTACAGGGCTGGATACTTTCTGGACGGCCCTCACATAGTCCATAGAAAATCAATAGGGACTAGTCAGTACTAACTATGTAGAGCGCCAGCTGAGTACTGAGACTAGCCAGGAGGATCACTTTGTAAGTCATATACATGTCTCATGACTACTCTGCATACCTTCAACTAACATGAAATAATACTTGATGCCAACTGTAATGGAACCATTAAAAACCAGGGGCAGGAGGAGGGAGAAAGGTAAAGGAGAATAAGAAGTTCACATTTCCAGGTAGAAAACAAAGAAGTCATGGGGGTGTCATGTATGGCTTAGGGATTTTGTCACTAATATTGTGATAGTCTGGTCCAGTGTCAGGTGGCTGTTGGACTTACCATGGTGAGTCCGTGGTTAGGTATATAAATGTTGAAGAACTAAGGTATACACCTGAAATTAGTACAATATTGTGTGTTAGCTATACTGTAGCAAAATTTTTGAAAAATCATGGAAGGGAAATAAGGATTCTGGGGAGAGAGCAGGTGTGCAGTTTTAAATAGTATGGTCTTTTGAGCAAAGAATTGGAGGAGATGTAGAATGTTCCACGAGGCTATCTTGAGGGAGAGAGCTCAGAAAAGAGAGATGAGCGAGCCAAGGCCTCTGAAGAGGGTGCATGTGTGGCCTGCTCAAGGACGGGAAGGAGGTCGATGTGTCCGGAGCCAAGTGAAGGTAAATTAACAGGAGACGAGGTCAGAGTGGGCATGAGGCTGGATCTCTGAGATGGGGCCTGTGGGACATTTCTCTTCTTGGACATCAGTGATCTCAAAGTGTAGCCCCAACCAGCAGGAGCAGCCATCCCTGGGAATGGGAGAGAAATGCAAATTCCCGGGCCCTGCCCCATTTGGACCGAATTAGCAACTCTAGAAGTGGGGCCAGCAACCTGCTTTACAAGCCCTCCAGGTGAGTCTGATGTGAAGCTGGAGAAACGCCACTCTAAATGACACAGAACCCCCCGAGGGCTTGCCGCAGCAAAACAACAGCCCTGGTCTGCTTTCTGCCCATCTATGCTGTGCATACTTTGTAGGAGGAGCGAGGGTGACCACAGGGAGACGAGTTAGAGGACCGTGGCCCATGGAAGGCTCGAGCTAGGGTCAGAGTGGTCGCGATGGAGAGGCGGCTACAATCGCTGATTTCCCAAGGCTCCTCTCGGTGTGAATTATTTTCGCTAGAGCTTCAGGACGTAGCTTCACGTGTAACAGCTGTGAGAAGATGCTCAGAGTCACGTGTTCACGCTTTGCAAAGTTCTGGGCCCTCTCGGCCACTGCAGTATATTCTATAGGGAAATATCACCATATCTTCACTTCGCGGAACGAGTCTGCCTGCTTCAGTATTTGCAGCATCTCCATACACTGATTTATTCCAAAGGAGTTTAATGTTTCCATTTCTGGACTCCATTATCTCCCATAGGACCTATCAATCCCCTTACTGTAGGAATCAGGTCACTCTGACTTCCAAGCCCATCTTAATAAAATATTTTGTCATCTATTATCCCAAGAACTGAAACCCAGGCTGGGATAACAAATCTGTCTTTCTGCATAGTGAGGTGTGTTTTCCCAAGTCTGATTGGGCTGGTTTTCGTGGGCTCACTACAACCAACGTACTTGTGGGCCTCTAGGTGGTTCCATTATAAATGTCGACAGTGACAGGTGACAAGAATGAAATGAGTGTTGAGAAGAATTACACGCATCTCTTGAGTTTTTATTTATTTGATTTTTTTTTGAAATTAATCTTAGCATTTCTACAACATGTAAGGCTGAGCACATGTCACTTATTTTGAACTTAATACAGTGCATGGAAATGTTTATAAGCATTAGAGGCGCTTAGAATCTGTCACGGGGATAGACTTTTGACACAATCTGCTTACGCCTTCTGAAGCTTGCATTTAGTCACGACCAACTACGCTGCTCTTTTAAGAGTTCAATTGCTACAATCGTTGTTGTATCTGAAAGGAAGGAGACTGTTAATTGTGTTTACAATAAAATATCTGAGTAAATAGTCCATTAATATTTTATTATAACTGTTAGGATCTGCTAGAACAGCATTCATTACACTGGGTATAACCAGTAGATTTGATTCCTTATGCCAAGTTTTACTGGCTGTTAATCATTGCTTGGAGCCCTGGATGAAGAATTCTAAGACTGAGTCTGCTTACAGCAGGAGAGAGGGTCACGTTTGGTGCAAACTGTCTGCCATTGGCGTGGGTGATGGGACTGGTGAGGGCTTTGGAGCCTTGTAATGTCTACCCCCTTCACTAAGCAAAGAGAAGAGAATTTATCTCTATTAAGATAAATTCAAAAGTCCCCAAACTAGATGTTTCCTGTGGCTCTCCACTCTGAACACAATCATCTTTCTCTAATCTGCATTTTTCTGACCCCATTGGCCATCTAACTGCCATTCTATCCAGTGTAATATTCTTGATTTGCTTTTAGGGTCGTTAGGATTCCTCTCCACCCCTCCGATGCACATCCTATCCCGTAAGTCCTCTCGACATACTTGTCATCACAGAGGCTCTGGCTCCCTGTTGTCCAACACAGAAACGCTGACCGTCTCGTCTCTGAGCCTTTGCTTGGAACTACCGTATCAGTCTGAAATGCCCCTCCTCCTCCTGTCTATTCCATTTCTGCCCATCTTTTAAGATGGGGGGCCCGTCCCTTCATAGACTAGAGTCTTTTCTCATGACTCTGACCCCTCTCCCCTGACACTCCAATTCTTGATTTCTCAGAAATCTTGGTTAGCTGCAGAAGACACAAACCATGATATGTTTCCTAAAGCAAAAAATAGACGAAATATAGAGAATTGGGTGGTGTTGGAAAGTCTGCAGGAGAATGCTCCAGGCTGGGCTTCTAGAAAGACTCAGAAAATGTCGCAGAACTCATCCACCTGGGAAGCGGCTCCCTAGACCCAATCAGAAAGGTGCTGAATCAGGGGGAAAACTCTAGAACAAGGGTGGCCAACAAGTCGATTGGGTTGACCGGTCGATCACGAGGCCAATTTTGGTCGATCGTCGATCGCTCGCAATGTCTGGGGTGGAATTCCATGTACCATGGACTTTGAAGCGATTGTAGAAGACAAAACTTTCTAGCAATAGTTTAATGCATTCTGGGAATTTGCCAAGGTCATACATTCCTAGAATTCTGACAGCCTGACCCTGTGATCTCCGCCCACCCAGACAATACATCTTGACTTATGTGTTACACTTGTCACCGGACGCAACGCGTGAACGCAACAGTTACGACTCGACTCACCGAAGAACACAGTCAGTTAGCTGGAATATTTGGTAGTGTCATACGGTAGCTTCTTTTCTTTTGTATTAACAGTATTATTATCAATCAATATTATTTATCCTCGGTGACCACGTTGAGTTTCAATTTTTCTTCTGTTTAAAATGTAAGTACCTTTTCTTTGTTTTAAATTAAATTGCTTTTCTTACCTATCTATTTACTT
>PVKE010001609.1:54219-91177 GCA_004027555.1 Craseonycteris thonglongyai | reverse complement strand
ACATTTTTTTTAAAGATTTATTTTTATTGTTTTTGACAGAGAGAGATACAGAGACAGTGACAGAGAGAAGGGGGAGGGCCCAGAACAGTCTCCACAGTTGCACATCATCCGTTTTTTTCACATAGTTCATTCCACAGATGGGAGTGGGACTGCACAGGGCAGGAACTGGGTCAGGGTCTTTACCCCGGTGAGAACTGAACTGGGGGCACTTCCCAGTTCAGCACATGGGTCCACATGGGCCGGGGCTGGGACTCGATCCTTGGTCCCCGGGGCTGCAAAGTGAGCGCTTAACCCACCGAGCCATCCCGGCTTCCCTCATACACATTTTTAGATCTTGATTTGACTGTCACTCATCCACAGAATAGGAATCTAGGCCTGTAACAATGAATTCAAGCTCTATTTTTACTTTATTTTCACTCCCATGCTAGCTGCTTCCTGAACTGTTTCCACTGAGCCCAGACACACTGCAGGACCATTGGCTCAAAAAATCTTGGTACGCCACTGGTGTGGGTCACTGCTGTGTGAGTAGATGAAGCTAGCTGAATCTAGAGATGGCCATGATGTTGAAAGAATCCCGTCTTTACCCACACCTGCCTCATACTAGCAGTGTTTTCTGCTTGCCCTATGGCATTTGTAAGGGACAGAAGAGTTTCCCAGCCCCTGTCAATAGGGTAACATATCTAAATTATCTATGTTGTCACAAAGCACCCAGTCAACCTTAATATCTATCCCCTTAAATTAAAAATCTACGTTATCCTAGGTTCTTTACAGCATTAGAGTTATTTTTCTCTTTAAAACTTGGCAGATTTATGTTTTTGTTTTTAATCCTTGAGCTTTGTAAGTTATCCTGTGCCTACTTGCCCATAACATATTCTTCTGGTCTCATGACTGCTTTTTAATGAGGTCAGTCTGTACCTTCTCTGACAAATTGGGAGTGTGAGGAGTGTGTTAATTAGCTATCAGATCTAGCCTGGCTTTCAAAGTCCAGAGCTTTGACAAGTTACAGATGTATAAATGTCACAGGTTTTTGTATTTGATGATTGCGTCACAGCTGAAATCTCAGGGAGCTTCCCACCCCAGGATTCTACTACCCCTGATCCCTGAATGGTTGTCATTAACAAGTCTCTGGGGACCCATACCCAAAGGGAATGACTTCCTGTTTTGGTCTAAGTGGCCATTCTTCCCTGCAACCTTTCTGTTTGCCAAACATTTCAGGATGGAGAGAAGAAGCCTTCTGTCTTCCCTTTCACAGGGTAAGAAGGAAGGAGGCAGGAGTGAGAAAAGTTCTTTGGGGGTAAATTGACTTCTTGTGACTACACCCAAGGTATTTAAAACACTCTGTGGCCTTCTAATCAAATACCTGGTCCTGCAAGAAGTCTGCATGATCACGCAAGTCCATCTCTCTCACCTCCAATCTAGAAATACCCTCTTTTTCACCACACTTCCAAGTATATCTCAGTGCTGGCCCTGGGCCAGGATCTGGAGTCCCAAAGGTGAAGCAAAGGATCTCAGAGTCTGGGTAAGGTGAGACCTCTTGAATAGATTCTGCGGGTCCATAGGTTTACAAGGAGCCTGGAATCTAAGTGGGAGGTCAGGGAGGTAAATCAGGGAAGCCTTTGGACTTGTACACGCGTGGGCAGTTCCCAGGTGAAGGCGCTGCAGGCCATTAGCCACCTCTGGCCAGTGGACGAGTCAGCCTTGCTCTGCTACTTTATTGCACACTGCCCTGTGACTGATCAAACTGTTTTCCCAGTGATGTTTTAAGTGTTTTGTGGGTCAGTTCTTTTCATTAATATTTCTGAAAGGGTGTTTACCCAATCACCTACTTTTACAAAACAGGGTGGACACAATATATGAGGAGTAAAAGAACGAGTGAATGAATGGATGAATGAGTGGGAGCCAAATTAAACTATGTTAGTTTCTGAGAGGAGTCAGGCACCGTCCCGGGAGTTCCAGGCTGCCCTCACCGACCTCTGCCCAACAGCCAGCATTTGGGGATGAAAGAGAATGTGGGATGAAATCGGAGGCTATCAATTCGGAAGCAGTTCCTAAAGCTTGCAGGGACAGTCATCACAATGTGTTGGTCCTAAACATTACCCCTAACCGTGCCTCGCCCCCACCCCCCAGTAAGAAGACGCTCAAAAACTCCTGAGAGCTGAAAGGTGACCGTCCTGGGCTGCAGGTGCTTCCAGATCCAATTAGAGCACTCCAGAGCCTCCTTTTGCTCCAGATATCTCCCTTAACGAACCAGGAGCCTGGGGTCATCATACACAAAGGACTGAGCAAAGCTGTGAGAACTGGGGACAGCAAGGGAACCGCCCCCAAAGCCTGGTATGTAACAGATCCGGGGCCCCGCTCCACAGCCGGCAGCGCTACACGGGCTCCGACAAGGAGCCGGAGCTCCTCCCACAGGGCGGGGTGTGGTCACGTGGGGGCGGTGGCCGCGGCGGCGCAGGCGCAGGCGCAGGGCCCGGCCCAGGACCCGAGGAGCGGGGGAGGGTTTAAGTCCTCCCACCCCCCGGCGGCGGGCACCGGAGAAGGCGGGAGGGAAGCACAGGCGGGACGTGCTGCACGCAGGGCGCTGCGAGGCACGGGAACTCCGCGAAGGCGGGCTCCTGCGGCGCAGGTGAGGAAACTGAGGCAGAGTGCGGTCGGCGGTGCGCGGATCGAGTTGCAGGGTTCATTAGGCCCGGCCCCCGGGCGCGTCCCGAGCCGGCGGAAAGCTCCTTCCGAGCCCGCCCGGCGCTGCCGCACCTGCGGGGCCCGAGGCGGCCCCCATCGCCCCGGAGGACAACGCCCCCTACCGGCTCCCCGGCGCCGCTCCTTTCCCCACCGCGCCGCAGTTAGTGGGAACAAAACCGCGTTTGGGGTCAGAGACGCGGGTCCGCGACCCAGGGCGGGACCCGGTGCTGATCTGACTCGCGAAGAACACCCGTAAACCCCGACCCCAGGCTTGGAGTGAGGCTGATGGCACCGACCTGCCTGAAGTGTTGAAACAAAGAACTGAGAAAAGGACTCTGCCCAGGAGCGCCTGCCCCGAGGGGGCCGAGCCCGGGTGGCCCTAGCGGCTGCGGGGTCGGGGGTGGGGGTGGCGTCCTCTGCCCTATACTTCCATAGGATCATGTGTTTTGTGGGACCACAATTTCTAACTTTTTCAGAATCTCACTGGCACCTGTTTGCCTCCCTTTCCCAAAGGCTACAAACTCCTGACAAGATTAGAAAGCGCCCAATATCCATTTTAAAACACTGATCTGAAGTCTGGGAATGAAAAGACTAACAGGGCGCTGACCCTCGAGGTTGTTGCAGAGATCGGGAGTTGAAGGAGGTGGAAGAGCTCTTTAAGGCCCAGCCTGATAAGGGCTGTGGGGAGCTTGCAGACGGAGGACTCCCAAGTTTCAGCTGGGTTCTGGCCCAGCTGACTCTGGCTCAGCTGACTCTGGCTCTTTCCACAACCCAGTTACTTAGACCTCAATTTAGTTTTCTTTTTTTATTTAAATGTATTTTCCTTTGAGGTTGGCGGATAAAAAAGAGAATAGTTATGATTTATTTGGAAAAGCATTGTCCAGGAGCAAGGTTGTATAGTGTTGGATGCTCCTGCTCTGGCCCAGCCCTGGAGATTCACAATGTGAACCCCAAATCCTCAGAACATACCCAGTCATCAAAAATCCTTCATTTCATGTACAAACAACATTTGAGGGGCAATTGTTGACTAATCTAAAAATGAGTAAGAATATACCTCACAATTATGCCATTCTTTATAAGGCAGCTTGTGAAGCACCACCTATCCATTTAATCCTTTGAATCTTACCACGATGTACAGAGTAATTTGGGAATTATTCCTGTTTTACTAATGCAAAGAAACAGTGCCTAGTCCAGGTTCTTACAGCCTGTAGAATTTGAATTAGATTTTAGTTCTTGGTCTGGCCCTTCCCATATCGCTCTCCATTGTAAAGCGTGCCATTTAGTTGAGATCTTCCACATTGTTCCTGAGGCGTACAGAAGACGTTTCTTACGATTGTTTCATCCGCTTGTGTCACTTAAATGGTGCTCAGAATGTTTGGTGAGGACTAGAATTCTGAGACTTGAAGCCCCGTGCTTTGTCGGTGTCCCAGAAATAAGCCAACTCTCCTGCCAACGGGGTACTTGCCTCTGAAACGTTGGACAGAGACTCCCTCTCCCTCTGCTGAGCCATGCGTGTGGGGCAAGGATTGTCTGAAGGCACTGTGAAGGCACCAGCCTCACATCTGAGCTCAGTGGCCTTGGCACGGGGAGATTACAACTGGGCAGTGCCCCCAGCCTTCTCTGGTGCTGCCAGTTCAAAAGGCAGCGTTGGCAGGCTGCAGGAGGGGCAGCAGGGAGAATGTGCTGTGGACTGGGCAGTTAGGCCAGAAGGGCCTAAGATATGCCAGAGTTCCCAGGAGGCAGGCCTGCAGTGACACAGCTGAGGTGACACAACTGGAGAAGTTCTTCAGTTTTTTTGTGTTTGTTCTTTAACTGTCCTGCCATCATAGGAGAAAATGAATTTGAGCCCTGCAAAGAGAAAGGTAACGCGGCCTTACAATTCCAAAGTGCTTTACTACATTTTACATTGCTTCTCATTTGAATCTGACATCTGAGAGGAGGGCTGGACTGGAGCTGGTCAGCTCATTGCAAGCGGCTAGTTCTATGGTATTTACTGACAAGGGTGGGTGGGAGCACATCCCCTAGTGCTCATGGGGCCCTGGGTGCCTCTGTTACCAGGCTGCTAAACTGGCATTTTCAAGCCTCTCATTATTCAGAATTGATAGGACCTTGTTACCGTGGGGCAGAGTAACAATGGCTTCTCAGTTGAGAATGGACAGTGTGACCCTTAAGAAAACTTGGCTTTGGATTATAAGCTGCTTGCAAAGCACTGGGCTTGGGAAAGGCTGGCGCTCTCTCTATCCACCAGATTCCCAGGTGCTGCCCAGGAGCAGTTCTGCTTTCAGCCTTCTTTAGGCCAGCAGGCAGACTTCAGGACCTGTGGGGACCCTGCTTCCTGAACCCTAACTGCCCCCCCCCCACACACACACACATACAGCGTTTGCAGGAGTATCCAGTGCGGGGTAGTCATGGACTTGGAGTGGAGAGGCCCAGACCTGAGTCGCAGGACAGCCACTGACCAGTCCTCCCCCGTGTGATCTTGAACTAGCTAGCCCCTTCTCTAGGCCTTAGTTTCTTCATGTACTCAGTGAAGGAGGGGCTGAACTAGAGCTCTGAGGGGAAGAGAGGAGAGCAAAGAAGGGAGGTGAAGCATCCTTTCCAGCCAGATTCACTGAGGGCCCGAGACAAAGACTCTTTAGTTTGCTTTGGCTCCCTCAGCACCTCTGTCTTCCTTCTGCCCTGGCCCTGCCTCAAGCCAGCTCATTTTGAAGAGGGAGGACTCCCTGGGTAGGGCTGGCCTGGGCAGGTGTACCCTCAGTGTTTAGAATGTGATGCTGTCTCTACCTGTTAGAGGCATGAATTAACCCTCGAGGTGATGGTGCTTTGTTTTATTAAGAGTTAATTAGTTCCTACCCAGAGGCGGTTTCTTGAACAGGCAGGAGTTAGGCCTGGGGAGGCAGGAGTTAGGCCTGGGGAAGCAGGAGTGAAAATGCACACCCAGCAGGAGAGCAGGAGTGCCAGGTGTCCCCATGGCTTTCTGGATGTGAGAACCCTGGGGATGCAATCATGCAGTCCTTCAGAGTCTGGATGTCAGAACTGAGACAGCCTCATAGATTTTCTAGTTCCTTCCTCTGTGTATGCAGATGAGAGACCTAGGCCCACAGCGCCTTTATACCTTACGTCAGATTACCCTGCTAGTAGAACAAGGACCCAACCCATGGTCCCCTAACTCCCAGGCTGGAGTGTATTCTTTAAGGTCATGCCAGCACTGTCCAAAATTACCTTCCATACTGAGTTGAAAATGGGTGGTTACAAATTAGCTCCAACTCTGCCTCACTGTGGTGTTTAAAGAGTAAAATTCAGATTATTTCATTAAACACATAATGCCTGCTAATTACCAGAATTTGTGTTAAGTGCTGGAGATGCCCTCATATTGCTACGCCATATTGTATAAACAGGCATGTAAATAACTCATTTACATAAATAAGTCCATTTGCTTGTACAATGTACAAAGGTATGTGTATGTTTACACACGCATACATGCTATGTAATCATAGGTGAAGGAGCAGTCAATTGGAGCTTTCCAGAAAGGCTTTGGAGAGAAAATGTGACTTGTTCTGGACCTTTACCTCGTTGGCATGGGTCAGCAGAGCATTCTGGGTAAAGGAAACAAGGAGCAACAGTGCGGAGCCTAACAAAGCATGTTCAAGTCCTCGCACATTCAGTGGTCTGGCAAATGGAATGAGGCTAAATGGTGGGCCGAAGCTAAGCTGTGAAGGGCCCTGTCAACTTGCTGAGGAGTTGATTGTGAGAGTCCAAGAGCAAGGGAAGGAGGGAGTCAGGGCAGGTGTGTTACAGTCACTCTGGCTGCAGCGTGGAGAACCAGCTGTAGAGGACTTAACTAGATTCCAGCCAGGCTCAGTTCTGTGGTCACTGAAACAGGCCAGATGCAAAGTATTAGGGGCCTAGGTATGGACACCAGCAGTGAGGTTAAGAAGAGGATGGGTAGCAGACACATTTTCTTAATTGATTGCAGATGTGGGCAACGAGGGAGAAAGAAGAGTAAAGCAGGACTCTCCATTTTTGGCTTGAGCAGTTGCTTGTGCCATTCCCTGAGCTAGGGAACTCCGGAGCAGAAACTGACTTTAGTAGAGGTCACTTTTGGCCATAGTGCAACAAAGATGACCTACAGCGTCCCTAAGTGGAAACCGAATCAAGAGCAGCAATAGGAAGGGACCTGGAAGTCAGTATGGTGGGTGGGAGTGTGGGTTCAGGGGAGCCACTCAAGTGGCAGAAAAAGAAGGGCAATCAGAAGGAGGCAAAGAGACAGCAGGGGAGAGGCCTTGGTGTTGCCAGCTGAATTCCTGGGTGTGGGTGAAGAATGGGGTAAGGGGCAGGCTGCACAAGCAGCCATGGAGAAAGCTGCCTTTGACTTAGTGTGACACATGGGCTGTGGTAAGGGCTTCGCTTCATTCTTCCACTCCAGATAGCAGAGAGGGTGTCTGTTGGCACTTGATAAATGTTATAATCTGCATGACTGCAGATGACTCAAACTTTGCTCAATTTTTTGAAGGGCTAGGGAGCCTTGGCAGCTTTCCATTTTGATATTTTCTGGAACTTGACTATTGGCAGGTGAAGGAGCTCCAGAGTTTCGGGGTGGCCTGGTCCTGCTCTTGGAGTGAGGGAGCTTAGGGCCACAGGCGGGACTCTAAAGCTCCGCCTCCAGCCCTCCCCTGCCGCCTGATTTCAGCCAGGCAGCTGGGCTAGCCTCTGTCAGCAGCAGCAGGAGTGGACGCTGTGGATGGTGAGTGCCTTGGTCCCAGGTTTGAACTGCCCAAGGGTGGGAATAAGGGACCCTTTGTGAGGGAGGGAAGGTACCTGTGAAACTCTGGGCTGCAGGGAAGAAATGGGGGAGGAGAGGCTAGAGTTAAACGATGAGGAACCAAGAATGTGCAGACTCCAAAGTGCGCTGTTTTTGATAGATGTCACTGGGGTGTTTTAGGAGCCTTAGCGTTCACTTTGGTCAACCCCTCATTTTGGAGTTGAGGAAAATGAGGTGGGGGTGGCATAGGAGTGTGAGGTGGGAATCAACCCAACTTGGCCTAGGGAGCCCAGCTGGGTCTCCTCTCCCCAGCACTGTGCTCTTCCCAGACCAGAGCTGCCACTCTGAGCTGCCACAGCTGTTGTTGATTTGTGGTATTATCACACTCCACCTTCTTGTGTAGGAGAGGACGGATCAGATAAGTCCCACAGTGGGGAACTGAATACTGTAGCCGTGTCAGGTGGGGGCTGGCTCTTCTGTAAACAACCTTGCTATTATCTTTCAGAGAAACTGACCCTTTTCTTAAGGGAAGGGGCTAGAAAGGGGAGGAAAGAGAAGGGCATCTGTCATATTGTAAATTTCCTTTAGAGTAAACGTGGTTTGATGACTGAGAAAATAAGCTGATTATCTTAAATTTTCTAAGAAAAAAGGGATCATACCCCTTGACCTCCAGAAACCCACAAATGAACATATGTGGAGGCAAGGTATAGTAGAAAGACTGCAAGCTTTAGATTCCTAGTAATCTGGTTCCAGGTTGCAATACTTCTGCCTGCTGGCTCGGTGACACTGGAGAAGGTACTGAACTTCAGTGTTGTCGGCCATAAAACAGGATGATCTCTGCATCATAAGACTGTTGAGTGAATGAAATTAGGCCATGCATGTCCAGTGACACTAAGTAAATGCTGGTTTAGTGGCTCTCTAGCTCTCTAGTTATTAGCCTTAGAGACCCATGTGAAAGTGCATTGTTCCATTTAGATCAAGGGCTTCCAACCTTTTGGCTTCCCTGGGCTACATTGGAGGAAGAGTTGCCTTGGACCACACAAAATACACCGACACTAACAATAACAGATGAGCTAAAAAAAAAAAAAAATTCTCATGTTTTAAGAAAGTTTACAAATTTGTGTTGGACTGCATTCAAAGCCATCCTGAGCTGCATGTGAGATG
Source organism: Craseonycteris thonglongyai (assembly GCA_004027555.1). Classification (NCBI taxonomy): domain Eukaryota; kingdom Metazoa; phylum Chordata; class Mammalia; order Chiroptera; family Craseonycteridae; genus Craseonycteris; species Craseonycteris thonglongyai. Next base: position 82,569 of record PVKE010001609.1, on the reverse strand, counting down.
CGGGTTGGACAAGCTTGGTTTAGATATTAAGGGTCCTTCTACCTCCTCCCCTTTTTTAGGTGGGAATAGCTGTGATTCAAGATTCAGAGTAAGCTCTCACAGCGCAGCAAGTTGCAACGGCACGTGCTCCAAAACACGCCAGGATGCAAATTGCTTTGTAGTTCGGGGGGTTGCTGGGCAGCTGGACCTACACACTACACCTCTAGGTGTTTCTGAAGTCAATTTTCACTGCTGCTCCCTGGCAGCTGCTAGAGGCCCCATGGGAGCATGTGCTCACAGAGAGGCCTCTCACCTCTAGTGCTAATAAGCCTCTCACATACTGGTGCCACAAGGCCTGAGAATGGGGTTCATACCCCTGCCCCCAAGGGATGGTTCTCTGCTCTCACTTTCTGGGCCATAGCCAGAGGTGGGAATGGGGTGGTGACCATCACTCCTGGTGGTTTTAGAGCCCACCTCTAGTACTCCAGCTCTTGAACTTGAGGTAGAGAGTTGGGGGCCTTTGGGACATAGAAGTTTGCATTCTCAGAGTGCCTTCAGTGCTGACACCACCCCCCACCCACAGCCTGCTGCTTCCCAACTTTACTCAGTCTGGGCCTGGCCTAGCTCTTCCATCTTGCCCCTAGTGTCCTACAGAGGCTCTAACGTCACTTCTTTGGGGGTGCTTCGCTGGCTGCCTAGGGCAGACGTAACTAGCTCTCATCCCTGCCCTGCCATAGCCCCATGTTCTCACCTTGACCAAGCTGCCTCACCTTTCCACTTGAATTTCTGTTGTCTGTGTACTGGGCCTGTGTCTCTTTGAAGATTATATATCATTTAGTTTTTCGTCCACCTTAATTTCCATTGACTGGACAGATCAGTGCTGAATAAATGTTTGGAAATAAATGTTGAGTCTAGTTGAGTTTGATTCCCTTGCACTCCTGAGCAAAGAGGCTAAATGACTGTCAATGGAACCTGTTTGCCTCCAAGAATAGCCGTGGTGTGTGGGAAGGATGTGGAGCTGATGGTAAGGGTCACTGAGCTTCCTAAAGCGCACTGATGTGTTCCAGGAGTTGAAGCTCTTTGTAGGTTAGCTGTAAGCTGGCCTTTGCATACTGATGCAGGAATGTTATCAGATCTGTGATCAGAGACCAGGCCATGTGCTCCTGAATCATACACGCGTGTCAGAAATCCAGGGTCATTTTAGAAGTGCGTAAAGATACAGAAATTGTTCCAAGCTCTAGGGACTCTGTTTACGGCAGGCAGGTGAGGCTGTGGTTTTCCTCCTCATTGTTCTGTGACCTGTAATCCAGTAATGTGTAACTTTGCTACGTAAAGGAATTGGAAGCCAGCCTATAGAAGGTTCCTTCCTGTTTGGCCCAAGAACTTTGGTGCTCCAAAGTTGTCATCTTCATCATTCAGTTCTGTTGAATTCATTTCCGTACACATTTGTGGAGAGCCCACTGTGTGGCACTGTACTAGGCATGGGCAATTCAGAGCTAAACTGAGAAGCAGTCACAGACAAGAAAACTGCACATAGGTCCAAGTCTTATATTGAGCACATTAGAAGGATCAGGGGTGCAATTTAAGCACAGTAGCACAGTGGGGTAGGCAGAACATCAGGAAGACCTCATAAAGACGTGTCAGACACTTCCGATGGTGAGGAATGTGGGGATTCTTAGAGGTGTGGAGCTGTGTTCCTGTCTTTGATTCTCACTGTGTCCATCGCTGCCTTCCCACAGTGAGCTGAGGGAACAGAATCTGGGGCCTTGAGGAGGGGCCAGCTCTCCAAGGCAAGCTGCCCTCCTGGCCTGCCAAGCACAAAACCCTGAATTCTTTGCTCCAAAACAATGCTTCTCAGACTTTAATGCGCATATGAATTGCCTACCTGATCTGCTTAAAATGCAGTTTATTATCCCTTAGTTCTGAGGTAAAACTTGAGGTTCTGCCAGTCCATGAGACCACATTTTGAACAGTGAGGTTATGCTTTTCTCCCAGCTTGAGTCCCTCACATCAAAGACACCATAGCAGCATCCTCTCCACCAACACACACATTAGCCTCCCCTCCTTTTTCCTCTTTCTTTTATTTTTTTATTTTTACTGTTTTTGACAGAGAGAGAGAGAGAGAGAGAGAGAGAGAGAGAGAGAGAGATACAGAGACAGAGAGAGAACTGAACTGGGGTCACTCCCCAGTTCAGCACATGGGTCCGCATGGCCTGGGGCCAGGATTCGATCCTGGGTCCCTGGTGCTGCAAAGTGAGTGCTTAACCCACTGAGCCATCCCGGCTTCCCCTCCTCTTACTTAATTAATATACAAATGCAAAATTTCTCTTTCTTAAATGCTGTTTTCTTTTGGTGTTCCCCCCACCCCGGCCTAGAAGTCCTTTTTTATTTCTTAACTCAAATCTGAATTTCCCAGGCTGGCCTAACACTATAGTCAGACCTACCCTTCTTTTCCCAAGTCATCACTACCAAGCTACTCCCAGCCCCACTCATATTGCAGTAGATCCCTCACAGCTCCCTCTGTGAACAGTGACATGCAGATTTCCTGGCTTTTGCTTAATTCAGAGAAATCCTCTCCCCAGCCAAGCCCTGTAGGGGAGAGGCAGGTGTTCAGTTAGGTGGGTCACACACCCACATACCAGCTTGATAGCTGATGATCTCGGCACACAGAATCATGCCGGTACATGGGGAGGAAGGCCCCAATGTAAGTCAGATCCTAGGATGGTGAGAGGGCCAAATGGAAAGGTTGATGCTGTAAGTGGTTGTCAGGTAAAGGAAGGCTGGGTGGGTCCCTGCTGCTGTGGGGGAGGCAGGCTGCTCCCAGGACCTCTCAGAGCACAAGGCCTCCCAAGTAGAGGACACTTCAGTGCGGCACCAGCACATGAGCTCAGAACAAGGCTGGACTTGGTTCGACAGCAGCGCTGTCCAACCTTTTGGGTTCCCTGGGTCACATTGGGAGAAGAATTGTCTTAGACCACACATAAAATACACTGACACTAACAATAGTTAATAAGCTAAAAAAAAGGTTGCAAAAAAAAAAAACTTGTGTTGGGCCACATTCAAAGCTGTCCTGGGCCGCAGGTTGGACGTGCCTGTTCTACAGGACCCGTCTGGAACTGCATTTCAGTGCAGAGCATTCCGATGCAGACATCTTTTGCCCAACTTCTCTGAAACAGACAACCCAACACTGTGCTCTTTCTTACGTTCATTCAGCCTGTACTCCCATTCATTCACAAATGTCTGTGTAGTTATGTTCACAGGGAAAAAACACGTCAGATTGGACACTAGTGTTTTATAGTGGCCATTTCTTTTTTTTTTTTTTTTTTATTTTATAATTTTTTTTTTTTTTTTAATTTATTGTTAAATTTGATGAGGTTACATTGGTTGGTAACAATTAGACAGTTTACAGATGTACAAGTCCACCTCACATCATTCATGCATCGTATTATGTGCCCATCACTCAGTATCAGTTCCCCTTCCATCACCTTAGCCATTTCTATTTGTATATAATTTAAGGTGGTAGATGTTCAGAAGATACTTGCCTTCTTGTCGACTGGTTTTATGTATTGCTTCCTTTATTGTTTTTGTTTTCACCATGAGCCTGTTTTATTTATATAATGAGTAAAAAATAAGCTCTTTTCAATTGGGAGAAATGTACTGAGACTGCCTGCCTACCCTGAGTGAGTCTCCTCTGGGAGCTGTCTGAGGCTGGATGAATAGGATATGGCCTCTATTTCTGAGGGATTCACAAACTAAAGAGAAGGATAGGGTAACAGAACAGTGGGGTTGGTGGAATGAGGTAAGTGCACTCTGATCACAGAAGAGAAAGCTGCCCCTCCCAGGGAGATGATAGCTGAGACTCCTGGACTGAAAGGCAGGCATTGTCAGGGATGGGGAAAGGGGAACAACCTGCCACCTGGGGGAGGCCCTGCCTGGATGTGCACTGCTGACTAGGAGGCTGCAACCTTGGGCCTGGGAGAGGGAACAGCAAGGGAAGCCTCTGAGAGGGCTGTCACTTCTCTGTCACTGCTCCTGACACTGCTGAGCTCCGTGGGGGCAGGAACCTCCGTGTGTCTGCCATATCCTCCAGCTCTTGCAGTAATGCCAGGTGCTCAGCAGCCCCTGTTCAGGCCAGTCTCTGACGCTGCTGCCCCCCGCCTCCCCGTGCTTCTGGCCTCCTGGTTGGCTGCCCAGCTAGAAGACTTGTGCTCTGGGAGATCAGATTCCAGCTCTCTTGTGAGAGCAGTAACGTCGTCTTCCTCTCAATCTCCAGAAATGTCTTTCCTCCAGGATCCAAGTCTCTTCACCATGGGAATGTGGTCGATTGGTGCGGGGGCCCTGGGGGCCGCTGCCGTGGCACTTCTTCTGGCCAACACGGACATGTTTCTGTCCAAGCCCCAGCAAGCCACCCTGGAGTATCTGGAGGAGACAGACCTGAAAACACTGGAGAAGGGTAAGCAGTGACCCCACTGGGCTCAGTACTTTTCCAAGGCACTGGGACGCAAGCTTGCTTATTTTTTTTCCTTGTAAAATAGCTCTTTTTAATTGAAAAGGTAATATAACAATATTAGGAAAAAATTAATAATACTTTTAAAATTGCTGACAATTCCATTATCCTAATACAATAATCGCTTTCATTTATGCACATTCTTTTGCATGTTTGCGTACTATTAGATAGTTGTGATTGTGGGGTACGTGGTATTTTACATTTTAGCTTTTTCTTACCGAAAGCATTTTTCACTTTCTATTGTTGTCCCTTCAAGTATAGTGATAATTGTGCCATAGTATTTAGTAACATCGTACCACTGTTTACTAAGCCAACCATTCCAGAGTGTGTTCTAAGGAATCGAGCTTCTGGGTCTTCATCAAATAGGAGCTTTCTAGTCAAATACATTTAAGAAACACTGTGTAGCCAATTCCATGTTCGTAATGCTCGGTACAGCAATTTGCTCTTGAAGGCAGGCGTTTGGGTTGTTGCTGGCATGGGCACAGCCAGCCTTGGTCTGTGGTGTGGCACCTGGGGGGCAGGGATGGACACAGGTCTCACTTGCACAACGGACTTGCCTGTTTCCCTCTTCGGGATTAACCATCTCCCCTCCCCCTCCCCCGTTGTTGTTTTCATATAACATTCCACAGGGACATGGATTCCTTTGAGAAATACTAAAACAAGAAGGGTTTATACTGACCCCTCACTAAGTCTGTATTTCAGATACTGTGGTGAGCACTTTCATACTCAGACAGCTACACTCAGAAACGAGGAACCTGAGGTTCAGGGAGGAGACACAGTATGTGCATGGTCCCCGCTCCTGAGCCACAGCCCTGCATCACCCCTAAGCACGCCCTTCTCAGGCGTCTTCTGTTCATTCCTGTGATTGCATTGCAGTAACACATTTAGGGTAAAAAGTTTTGTTTTGTTTTGTTTTTAATTTTTATTGACTTAAGCCCTTTGAATACCTTTTTAAGAGTTAAGGTTAAGTGCAATACTTTTTTAAGAGTTAAGTGCAAAATCTCTTTTAGGAATTTGCCATTTTTCCAGAAATGTTTGAGTTTGGGATGTTCAAGTTTACAAACAGATTTCAATGGAAGTGGGGGCCTTTGGGGTATGCAGGAGGCTCCTTACACAATATTACGGTAATGTTCTCAGAGGATGCTATTTTCTGTCTGTTGTCTCTGTGCTTTTCCCACATGTGAAATGCCTGTTCAGGCCCTCTGCTAGTGGTCGGGGGGGCAGGCTGGGCAGATATGATTGGATGTCCTTTTCCTCAGAACCAAGAACTTTCAAAGCAAAGGAACTCTGGGAAAAGACTGGAGCTGTGATTATGGCTGTGCGGAGGCCAGGCTGCTTTCTCTGTCGAGAGGTGAGTGCATCTGAGGAGCTGTTCAGAGAAAAGCATCTTAGCAAGCGGGGGCCACAGCATTTCCAGCCAGGACCAGGAACCCGTAGGCCTACTTTGCTCAACACTGGTCCATTCTCTGTTATTTGCTCTAGGTATATCTTCTGACTTGTTCTCTATTTCTGTCCATTTAACAACTCACCATATCCTGGGGTTAGCGATACACTTGACTTTCCTTTGTTACTTCCTAGTCTTTTCACTCATGTACTGTCTTCTTTCCTGGACTGTCTTCCCATTTACTCAGGGACGAGGACTGTGTCCAATTCCATTTTCCTGGTGCTCAGTGTAGCGATTTGCTCATTGTAGACAGATGTCTGCGTTGTTACTGGCACAGGCACAGCCAGCCCTCACCTGGGGTGAGGCTGCAACACATGGGGGACACAGGTCACACTTTCCGAACGGACTGCCTGTCTCTCTCTCCTTAGGGTGCCCCTGAGTCCCTGGTGGACACTGAGAGCCACACACGTGCATATGGTCTTCTGTCACCTCACTGTGCTCTCAGCATTGGATCTGGAGCTCGGGGGGATTTCAGTTATGCTGATGGTATGGGCACAGTTGGCATGGGGGTTAGGTGGAATTTGGAGCTCACTGACTGGGTGGTCTCCAGGTGGGCCATTCAAAGGTCAGCCATCCTCATCTGTTCAGTAAGTGAGGAAGCTTGTCAAAGGAAGGCAGGATTACGATGTCACTTTGCAGTCAGGTAAACTGAGGCCCAGAGTAGTCTGGTCAAAGTGTCAGTCAGTGGCAGAAGGCTCAGGTTCTAAGATCACTGCCTAACCCGGGGGGAACATAGAATGTCCATACTGCCCTTGAGTTAACTTTGCTTCTTAGGTAGTGGCCTCGGCCCCATCCAAGTTGTCACCGTCATTCCTCTGGTTGTCCCCCCTGACCTGAGGCATTTTCTTTCAGCCTTGCAGATCCCTCCTGCTTGTGTGGTTGGGCTGGCACAGAACCTACTTCCGTGACACGACACCAGGCTGTCACTTATATTCAGGGCACTTTCATGCTTGTTATCTCATTGGTCCCTTTCAGTATCCCTGGAAACTACAGCTTGTTGTTCTTGTTTTACAAAGGAAGAAACTGAAGTATAGAGGTTGTGACAAAGTCACATTGCTATGGGGAGGGATTTTAATTTCCTTTTGTTGCTGTCACAAATTATCACAAACCCAGTGGCTTTAAACAATACACATTTATTATCTTACAGTTCTACAAGTCAGAATTCTGAAATGGGTCGCATTGAGCTGAAATCAGGGTAGCATCAGGTCTGCATTTCTTCTGGAGGGTGTGGGAGATAAATAGCTTCCTTGCCTCTTCCCAGTTTCTAGAAACCATCTGCATCCCTTGGCTCATGGCCCCTTCCTCCATTTTTTTTTTAATTATGTATTTTATTGTTTGAGAGAAGATGAGAGAAACAGAGAGACACAGAGAGAAGTGGGGAGGGCCCAGAGCAGTCTTCATAGTTGCCCATTATCAGTTGTGACATAGTTTCATTCCACACAGGTGGATGTGGGGCCACACAGGTGTAACTGAACTGGGGGCCTCCCTCATGGGAGGTTGGGCCGCAGTTAATCATGTGGATCTGCATGGCTGGGGCTGGGATTCGATCCCTGGACCTTGCAGCTGCAAGGCAGGTGCTCAGCCTGTTCAGCTGTCTAGCATTCCGCCTTCCTCCATTTTTAAAGCAGCGATGGCTGGTCAACTCTTTCTCATGTTGCATCAGCTAGACACATCTGCTTTCCTCTTCCACATTTAAGGATCCTTCCGATTCCAAATGGGAACCACCCAAATAGTACAGAATACTCTCCTATAAGATTCCTTGCAATGTCACAACAGATATTCACAGGTTCCTGGGAGCTGGATGTGTGGTCATCCTTAGAAGGTATTCTGCCTACCACAGGAGGTGAAGTTTAAATTGAGGCCTTTTGATTCCAAACCTGCAATGCCTCCACATGCTGACATAGAAGCCTGCTGTGACTTGATTTCTCAAGGCCAGTTAAACCCAAAGGTTCCAAGAGCAACTGCTCCAATTGCAACCTACTTCCCAGTGCTCTGGTCTCTGCCCTGGCAGAGCGTTTTGTGGAAACTTATATTTCTAAAAGGATGGTCGGATAGCAGTCAGCTATTTTGAGTGGCCTGGGGAGGAGGTATGTGACTGAGTGTCCACTTCATGGGTTTTTATAGTGACAAACTATACAGATAAAGAGTCCAGGAAGTAAGTAAAACCTTTTCTCTCACACCCAGGTGGACTTTGACCACACCAGACCTGTAGTCCTCTCTGCTCCAGAGCAAAGTTTGCCTGTCACTGAAGCTCTTGATAAAACCATTGTAATGAATTCAGCTTTGTTAGCTCTCCTGACTGAAAAAATTAAATGTAGTTGTTGGGAAGCTGGGATGGCTCAGTGGGTTAAGCACTCACTTTGCAGCCCCAAGGTCCAAGGATCAAGTCCCAGTCCTGGCCCCTGTCACTGTGGACCCGTATGCTGAACTGGGCTATGCTTCTCATGTGGGAGGCCCCTGGTTCAGCCCCCAGCTTGCAGGGGCGTGCCTTCCATGTGGGAGGCCCCCATCCAGTTCCCTCCCTACATGTCCCCCGTCCACCTGTGTGGAACAAAACCATGTCGAAAACTGATGACATACAGCTATGGAGACTGCTCTGGGCTCTCTCCCTTCTCTCTGTCTCTCTCTTTCTCTGTCAATAAATAAATAAATAAATAAATAAACCTTAAAATATATGCTAAATGTAGTTGCCACTGTATAGCAATGTGTTTGTATTGGAGGCAAGAGGGTAACATTTGAAGGGATTTCTTGCTATTTCTTTAATTCTGACACCAAATATGAAAAAGGGAGTTGTTCTTTACTTTGAAGCTTTACCATGACACAGGCATTTTTGTTTAGTCCTTCAGCACACAGTTCATGAGTCAGGGATTTCTGTACTTCTCAGCTTAGTTGCAGTCTCCCCATTTTCCACCTTCACGACTTTCCACCTGGTGTCTAGTTCCTTATGTATATCCAGCCGTGTGCTAGGCCCTGAGGGATGCAAGAAATGGAAGACATAGTTTTTAACTGTGAGACTCTTGGGAATTTAAGGGATAGTGCTCAACATAGTGGTAACACACAGACTCAGTATAGAAAAAGTCACCAAGCAGGAAAGACTGGATATGCACAAAGAACCAGGGCTTTACTGTAGGCTGGACTAGCCAGGGAGAACTCTATAGAACAGGGATCCCTTTCTGGAGGATAGGGTTTAAGCAGAAGAAAGAAGGAAGGTTTTTGTAATGAGGGGAAGCTAGCTAAGCCTAGGTGTGGAGGCAGCACATGGCCCTTGTGCTAGTTTGGTCTAGTGCAGGGGAGGGGCTGGGAGGTGAAGTCGGAGCACAGTGGAGTACCTAGGAGGAGAGGACTGTGTTTGGGTGCAACCTCTTAGTTATTGGATGCTCTCTGGGCCATGGTTAGGATACCCATTAACAGGAGCCTAGCCTCTCCATCCCACTCTGGAGAAGAAAAGAAGCCTGGGCCGACCTGACACCCTGTACTAAGGCCCAGTGCCCAGCTGCGACAGTCCTCTGCTGGGTGACACAGGCCTTGATTGTTCCTGGCATTTGGTTGCCTTTGGACTGCACTCAGTGCCAGCCATGCCCTGGGCCTGTAGGGAAGGGGGTGTTGGTTGGCTACAGAGCCAGAATGTGTGCCCCTGACCTTCTTTGTTTTCTGCAGGAGGCTGCAGATCTGTCCTCCCTGAAGCCCAAGTTGGATGAGCTGGGTGTCCCGCTCTATGCAGTGGTGAAGGAGCAGATCAAGACTGAAGTGAAGGACTTCCAGCCATATTTCAAGGGAGAAATCTTCCTGGACGAAAAGGTGTGCATGCTGTGAGCCTGTCAGACATGCATGACTGGTGGGGACAGTGCTCAGCTATGGATTCAGGGGCCCAGGGTGCATGGGCCTGGAGCTGGACCCTGGCCTCCCTTTTGGCTACCCTGAGCTTGCAGGGGCTTTCCCAGCCCTCTGAGCAGAGTGTGCCTGGACACTGACACTGCTGTCCTCTCACTGATCACCTGGGCCCTTGTTGAATTGTCACCTGGCAATGGATAGGAAATTCCATCGGGGTTCCCCCACCATTCAGTTGGGGGCCAGCACAAGCCCATGTCCCTTTATTCGTCGTAGGCATGTTTCTTTCCCCTCTACTCTCCCCTGTGCAGTTATGCCCTTCTGTCCTCTGTCAGGCATGAACCGTTGTTCATCTCTAGCAGTAGGTGAGGGTCTGAGCTAAAGGCTGCCCACCTATGTCCCAGGTCAGGCCTGCCTTGAAAGCAGAAGCCATTTCCTCGGGCCTCTGTGAGTGCTTCTGGGTGGGGGCTATGTGTGTGTTGGGTGAGCAGAGGACACAAACCAACAGGCTTGGGGTCTTTGAAACCATTGAGAACCTTCTGCTCATATGGGGTCTGTCCTTCTCACTGCTGCAGAAAAAATTCTATGGTCCCCAAAGGCGGAAGATGATGTTTATGGGGTTTGTCCGGCTGGGTGTTTGGAACAACTTCTTCCGGGCCCGGAATGGAGGCTTCTCTGGAAACCTGGAAGGTGAAGGCTTCATCCTCGGGGGAGTTTTTGTGATGGGATCAGGAAAGCAGGTAAATTCCTAGTTTCACTCATGTCTGTGAGCGTGAGACCCCCAGGTGAGGGTGGCTGTTCCTACTCAGAGTTCCCTAGCCTTCCTTCCGGAGTCTCAGCCTTCCTTCCGGAAAGCCAGGAGACATGAGGAAGGGCGGGAGGGGAGCTGTCACTTACCCTCCATCCCACAGTGAAGTCATGACCTAGTCTGCGAGTTTGGTGGGCGAGGTGAGTGACTGCACCTCGGAGCTCAGCTCACTACTGACCCTGCACTGCTACGGCCTGAATTCGGGGTTGCTGGCGTCAAGTTCTGTTTGTTGCGCTTGAACAAAAGCATAGTTTTTATTCTCTCAAGAGTGTACTACTTTGCCATATTCCCAGGTCATCAAGGATGATCAGTAGAGAAAAGTGAAGGGGAAAGAACTAAAAACAGGCCTAATTAGGTGAAGTAGATAGAAGGTGTGGGGAGAGACCACACTTCTCCCAGTGGGGATCCTGATGTCAGGGCTACCCCTGCAGGGGTAAGTTTTCTCATTGGACAAGCTGTCTTGGGCCCTGGCTATGAGGATCCAGAGTAGCATGAGAACCCTAGAGGTGGGGTGTGGAGAGATAAGGTTTCTGGGCCCCTGAGCCAGGCCGGTGGATGCTCTGTGTTGGAACGTGGGCAGCCTCAAACCATGGTGATTCCCCCATACTAGAAGGCATGCCCATGGAGGCCACAGGGATGCAGAGCAGGAATGGGGTAAAGTGGGTGCAGGCTCAGGGGCCTGGCAGGATGACCTAGATATTGGGGTCTTGACTTTTAGGCCTGTCTCTGCCCACCTTAGCCTGACATTAATACTTGGCCTCATCTCTAAAAAGACAGGATTGTTTACACGCATGGATCTCACTACTGACATTGATAATTGTATAGTACTTTTCCCACTTTGGGAGGAATAAAAGTTCGTGGGAATGGAAATCCTTCCATTTTGAGCTTTATTTCTAATCTGCTTTTAAACCTTGGCCACTCCTTTTGCTTGTCTCTATTGGAATCTAGCATAAACTGTTATCTGATTTAACATAAACCTATTTGCTAACTTTCTGCTAAATGTATCAAAGTGTCTAGTGATAATAGCTGCTAGTGAGTGCCTGCCTTGTTCATAGGGCTCATATGTAAGGATCCCATGTCTTCTTCACAACTAATCTGGGGTGTTAGGTATTTTTATTCCCATCTACAAGTAAGGAAATGGTCCTAGAGGTATGAAATAACTCAGCCAAAATGATACAATGGAGATGAAACTCAGGAACTCAGGTCTGTCCTCCAGAGACCCTGCCCTTCCCCTTCCCAAAGACCCTTCCAATGCCCGTGCACTTGAGCAGGCCACTTCCTCAGAGGATCATTTAGCCTCATCCCACTGTGGCATTCTGGGATTCCTTCCTGCTGCCTATTTCTGTGCTCCCTCAGCCTCCAGGGCAGGGCTGGCTCACCTGCCAGCCTTCTCTTGCTTGGCAGTGACTCACCTGGTGTTCATGGGTTCCCCCCGGCCTGGCTGGCATGCCCCCGCTGTTGCTAGGTGTGCTGTTTGGCTTTGTTGGTGCCCCAGGAGCTCCTGCCTCCTTTCCTGGTGGAAGATTGACTGGCCTGGCAGAGCTTCAGGACTTGCCTCCGTGTTTTGTCAGAGTAGAGTTCTTACAGTGCCACTACTGAGTGCCACTCAGTGAGGATTTCATATGGAGTCATAATCTTTAGAGCAGGCATGTCCAACCTGCGGCCCAGGATGGCTTTGAATGTGGCCCAACACCAATTCTATTTTTTATCATTGTTTTTGACAGAGACAGAGAGAAGGGGGAGAGCCCAGAGCTGTCTCCGTAGTTGGATATTAGTTTCCAATATAATTTCTTTGCACAGGTGGGTGCAGGGCCACTCAGGGCAGGAACCGGGCCAGGGGCCTCCCACATGGGAAGCTCACCCCAGTGAGAACCGAACTGGGGCCACACCCCAGCTCAGCATATGGGGCTGTATGGGTTGGGGCCGGGATTTGATCCGCCAGCCCTGGGGCTGCAAGATGAGTGCTTAACCCACTGAGCCATCCCAGCATTCCCTCAACACAAATTCTAAAATCATTATGAGATTTTTTTTTTTTTTTTTTTAGTTCATTGGCTATTGTTAGTGTTAGTGTATTTTATGTGTGGCCCAAGACAATTCTTCCAATGTGGCCCAGGGAAGACAAAAGGTTGGACACCACTAATTTAAAGGATAGTTACTTTAAAGAAGTAATGTTTCCCACATAGAAAATTGGAAATGGAACAAGAAGGTGGGGAGGGCCATTCTATAAGATCAGTCACCACAGTTGCCCTGTCAGACCAGAGCTGAGCTGAGCTCAGAGGTCTTTCATTTGTTTTTAGAGACCGATATCTTACTAAACTAGATGTTCTTTTTCTTTTCTTTTTTTTTTTTTTTATCTTTTCACATTTATAGAGAGAAATTATCTTTTTGTCTTCAGTGCATATTTATTTCTATTTTACTTTTTGACAGATAGAGAGAGAGACAGAGACAGAGACAGCTAGAGAACCGAACTGTGGGAACTCCCCAGTTCAGCACGTGGGTCCTGCCTGGGCCGGAGCCGGGATTCGATCCTTGGTCCTCATGGCCTCAAAGCGAGTGCTCAACCCGCTGAGCCGTCCCGGCTTTCCCCTCTTTTTTTTAAAGATTTATTTTTTATCGTTTTTGACAGAGAGAGAGAGAGAGATACAGAAACAGACAGAGAGAAGGGGGAGGGCCCAGAACAGTCTCCATAGTTGCACGTTGTTGGTTTTTCCACATAGTTTCATTCCACAGGTGGGCGCAGGGCTGCACAGGGCAGGAAGTGGGCCGGGGTCTCACTCTGGTGAGAACTGAACTGGGGGCACTCCCCAGCTCAGCATATGGGTCCGCACAGGCTGGGGCCAGGATTTGATCCTCCATCCCCGGGGCTGCAAAGTGAGCACTTAACCCACTGAGTCATCCTGGCTTCCCCTGTTCTTTTTCATTTAACAGTATATTGTGGATATTCCACCATGTCGTTATATATTCTTCCTTGGTATTTTTAATGTCTGTACTGCCTTATCGGGCCAGTGAATATAGTTTTATGATGGGCTTCCCTATATTCTCCACAGTGTCACAGAGTCTATGGTTTTTTTTTAAAGTCTTTATAACTAATGACACAATGAACATGTTTACAGATGTTTGAGTTCCCAGATGTCATGGGCCAGAGAACTCTTTCACAGGGATTCCTTGATGCTAATCTCAAACATTGTTTTATCTTCCTTACCACGTTAGGGTACTTTGGGGTATCCTATCCTGTACATTTTGCCTCACAGTATCAGAAGGGAGTGGCCTCCAGTTTCTTAGGAAAACTAAAGTGAAGATAGGGTCTACCTTTTCAGATGGTCATTCAATACCCTCTAAGCTCCACTTCCACACCTTCAGGCTTTTGTGTGTAAGCTCATTCAGTTCTCTTTGCCTGCAATGTTCTTTTTTACCTCACCTCTAGCTGTAGGCATCCTGATCACCTCACATGCTTTATCATCTTGAAGCCTTCCCTGACCGCCTGATGGCATTTGATCCCTGCTGACTTCCTGCACCCAAAGTACTGCTTGTTCAGTCCGAATGATACGACATAGCCATCTCCCGATCTATCTTCCCCTAAAGACTGAGCTCCTCAAAGGCAGGACCAGGCCTGATTCGGGTCTCTGTTCCCTGCTACCTGAGCACAGGGCTTGACAGACAGCTGCTCTCGGTGTCTGTTTCATGAATGAATGATGCAGAATGAGGACTGATGTTCCCTCTCCTTTCCTTTCAGGGCATTCTTCTTGAACACCGAGAAAAAGAATTTGGCGATAAAGTAAACCCAGTTTCTGTTCTGGAAGCTGTGAGGAAGATCAATCCACAGACTTCAGCCTCAGAGAAAAAGTGATTGTATATAACTGCCCAGCTCAGGGATAACTAGGGGCACTCATGTGTGTTCACAGGAGGTTGTGTTTCCACTCATGTCCCTAAGGAGTTAGAAACCCACGTATGCCATATTCTCAGTGTAGATCATTTATGTCTTTTAATATTATACTCTGTTTAGTTTCAAAAAGACAAAATAGCCCCCAAACAAGACTGATAAAAATTTAAGAAATGAGTAAAGGTTATTTCGGCTGAAACCTGGAAAAAATATGAGACTGAAAATTGACCTCATTGCAAACATAGTGTGTTTGAATACTCTTATTTGAAATGAGTTTTATTTTCATGGCTTTACTAATCTAAAATAAATTGATGATTGACTTGAAGTTTAAAGATAAAAGGTTTTTGGCCTGTATGTTTTCTATTAATGACTTGTTATATAATGTTTAAGTAATAATAATAAGGAAGTGATGTGCTCTGCGTGGATTGATAAAAATAGATTATAAAATAAAATCCATTTTTTATTGTCTCCCATTTTAACCTCAGAGATTTGTTTTTCTAGAAGAAGTGATCATCTCTGGCTCTAATAAAATTATGCATCAGAAATTGCCTGTAATACAAGTTTTTCTGATAAAGCTAACAATAATAAATATTTACCATGAAGATGGCTGAAGTTAAATCATCCTGAACGTGAAAATCAGTATTCTCCACATGTATGGGATGAGGCTGCTGGTTCAGGACTCAGACCGTGACTGGGGCTGACTGCATGTGGCAGTGGCCGCGTGCTGTGTGCCCTGGCTCGTGACGGGCTGGGCTTCTGCAGACTTGAAGGAATGCTCTTCTACTCGACTAGAGTCAGTCCAGTGACATATCGCCACGTAACTGTGATCCCTGGGACTCCAGCTACTGGTAGAATAATCAGATGAGAATTCCTTGGTGCCTAAGGGACACTACTTGGTTCTGAAATGGCTCTCTTGCAACTGAAGAAGAGTAGAGCCTAAAAGGACATGGTAGCTGTGGGTTCATAAAGAGAAGCTTTACTATGACTTCCCTCACCAACTCTTTTACTCCTGGGTCTTCATGGGCAATGGGTCTTCCCTTTATGATTAGCATGGCATTATAGAAAGATTACCAGATGGAGTCAGGAAGTGGGTTCAAGTTCTAGTTTAACTGTGTGATTGAGCAAAGCTCTGGCCCTCAGCTCTCACTGGGAAAATGGGCATAATAATTACTGTCTACATCCAAGGCTGTTTATTAGAAGTCATGGAAGGAATGATAAATATTCTAAAACAATGCTTCTTAAACTTTAATGTGTATGCACATCACCTAAGGATCTTGTTAAAAGGAGACTGTTAAAGAAAAACAAAGCCAGACACCAGTTAAAGGCAGTGAAGACATTTTACTTAGTAACAACTGCAGTAGGGGAGAGACCTCAGTATAATAAAAGAACAACTGGGCTCTGTGCAGAGGTGAGCGAATGCAGGAGTAGGGAGAGGGAACTCCGCTTGAGCAGAGTCAGGGAAGTGGAAAACTACCGAAAGTGCTGGGGGGATTGGTCAATGTGATTAAGCTATCTGTGTCTGCTAACTGGCTAACTTATCACATTAGGCTTCCACCCTCCCACAGAGCCTGAGAAATGGGCCCCTGTCTGTCCTGGTGATTATATTTCAAGGATGGCTCTGAGGTTCCTGAGAAAGACACTCCAGGGTTTCAGGAGATACAAATATATGCATCTCAAAGAGACAGAAAGGATTTACAATTGTAAGGTTTTTTTTTTAATGAATGTTCCAAGAAAAGGGAAGTCAGAGACCTATTGTCAGGTATGTGGCTTGAAGGAATAGTAAATGCTTTTGGTAGTCTTGAGCAGGGACTCGGGGGGGTGGTGGTGGTGGGGGTGTCGTGTCTGGGTCGTCCCAGGGAAACAGCCTTGAACTGCTGAAAACTGCTAGCTAGCACTTGTTCAAGTCTTTCAGTGTAGGGGGTGGACAAAACCATCTGTACTGAAAGCTTTACAGTTCTCTTTTTCTTTTAAGATTTATTTTTATTGTTTTTGACAGAAAGAGATACAGAGGCAGAGACAGAGAGAAGGAGGAGGGCCCAGAACAGTCTCCATAGTTGCACATCATTGGTTTTTCCACATAGTTTCATTCCACAGGTGGGCACAGGGCTGCACAGGGCAGGAACTGGGCCAGGGTCTGTCCCCCGGTGAGAACCAAACTGGGGGCACTCCCCAGTTCAGCATATGGGTCCGCACAGGCTGGGGCTGGGACTAGATCCTTGGTCCCCAGGGCTGCAATGTGAGCTCTTAACCCACTGAGCCATCCCAGCTTCCCCTACGGTTCTCAAGACTAGGGTGGGAGGGGAAAGCCAGGACGGCTCAGCGGGTTGAGCGCTCGCTTTGAGGCCCTGAGGACCGAGGATCAAATCCCGGCTCCGGCCCAGGCGGACCCACATGCTGAACTGGGGAGTTCCCACAGTTCGGTTCTCTAGCTGTCTCTGTCTCTGTCTCTCTCTCTATCTGTCAAAAGTAAAATAAAAATAAATATGCACTGAAGATAAAAGAATTACTCTCTATAAATATAAAAAGATATAAAAAAAAAAGACTAGGGTGGGACTGGAGTTTCTAACAAGCTAGGGGATGGCAGCATTCTACTGATCCATGGCTCATACTTTAAGAACAAGAATCTCAAGAGCCCTACAAGTCAAAGGCATTAGTATTTGTGGGCCTTGGGCTTGCAGCTTTAGCCAGCCTCAGACAAGCATTAGCAGGTTCCCTTTATTTGATAAACAGATTGAGAATCCATAATAATGCACACTACGGAGAGAATGCAAAAACGAGTTGTTGCGAAAAGCTGATAGTTCTCAATTTGGATACACAGTGGAACTGTTATTGTAGGCAGAAAGAACAGGAGGACCCTGTGAGAGAGCAGGGAGGAAGGGAAGGAAGAGGTCAGGGAGAACAAAGGAGGGAGGAGTTGAGATCTTAAGAAAAGGTGCTGCTACCAGACTGGCCAGAACTCGACTTCGTGTGTATGTCCATGTCTGAGAGCAGGTCCAGGCTGCCATCTTGCCCTTCACAGTGAACTTTTAGTTAACTGTAATGGAATCTAATATTAGCATTACAGGGAGGGGAGATCTCCACCCACTGATGCCATGGCAGTTCTGACAAGGGCTAAATATGGACAAAAAAATCTGTCCTCTCAATGGGAAGGAGTGATCAGCAAAGACCCACCTGGAAACATCTATAACACCACTCCTAAGTCTTGAGTATTTTGCGCCCTCATTTTGAAAATAATAAATTCCCAAGCCCCAACCCTCTTTGGCATAGTGGCTATTCTCCCAGCCTGTCACTGCTGTCTCTCTGGGAGTTCACTAGCTTAACTTTCTTTCAATAAATGAATCACTTGCTCATCTTATTTAATGGTGTGTAACCAAGAACCCATTCTCCAGCAACAGAACCACCAGGGGAAGTTTTTAAAAATTCTGATGTCCGGGCCACACACACAGGCCCATTCACTCAGAATCTGGAATGAGACCCAGGTGACAATACTTCTTAAAACTCTGCTGATTCCAGCATGCAGCCACAGCTGAGAACTATCCTAAAAGAAAGTGTCTAATCTGGAAGAATAGCACTCAACCTTAAGAAACCCAGAACAAGGCTGCTCCCAATAATCCCTGATGAGTTCTGAAAAATAGTCTTTAGGTGGCAAGGGTCAGGGATGGTGTGGACATGGCGTGGGGGGATCCCAGGCTGGAACTGAACCTTCAAGGTGGAGGAGATTTGGATAGGCGGTCAGATAAAAAGGACATTTCAGGCAGGATCAAGCCCAGAACCAAGATATGGCCTGAGGGAAAGTATATAGTAGGTATGGGAGAACAGGGAGGAGTCTGGTCTCTTATGTTTACCTGATAGGATGTCCTCTTCCCCAATACACTGAGTTCTCAAAAGCAGCATGCTTTATACATCTATGACTACCAGCCAGTCCTCACTTAAGAATCTACCTGTTTAATAATCACTTAGATTTAGGACCAGTTCTCCAAGGTTGGGGAATCCCTTTTCTCAGTCTGTATAAGTCTTGGGAATCCCCTTTCTCAGTCTGCCTCGTTCCTGCAGTCGGTTAGTATTCACTACACAAAGTGTTCAAAATCACACGTGATTACATGTTTTGTCTATAAGTGTGGTGTCTCATGATACCAGTTGAAAATTGTATACCCTATGGTGCCATTACACACCTCAAGACATCCACCTTTAAGTTCCTCACTTATCGACCTATTTGCTTAATGACCTAATCACAGGAACAGTACTCGGTGGTTAAGTGAGGAATACCTGTATTAAAAAAAAAAAAAGAACATTTTACTGGTGGGGTTGGGGGTTGAGTAGGAAGGTGAGCTGTGGAGAAGAGGCTGTAGAGGGTTGTGAGCTTAGAGGATAGATGAAATCAGAGGGTCCAGATGGAACAGTTCTCAGCCCCGGCTGCCTTCCCTCCAGTCTCAGTTGCTAATGTCCCATAGGATTAGTAGGCAGCTGTATATTTGTGAGTTTATGTCTGGGAGGAAAGGGGAGGGAAAAGTTGTCTTGTTCTAGGTTAACCCCTCAGATCCTTTCCAAGGGTAAAGGAAATGGGTTTGTTTGGGGGTTTCTTTGTTTAGCAATTATAAAGGATGATAGTGGCAGGGAATCTCTGGATTTGGGGGGTGATCCTTTCAAGGACATGCTCCTTCCCAGGAATACCTGGTCACTTTTCTGTGATATGGAATGATAGCCCAGCAAATTAGTCAAGAGTAGGGGTCAGTTTTTCCTATCATTCAATACAAACACAGGAAGTGATGTAGATTTGTTGGCCAGGGAAGACCTCTTTCATAAAATGACATTTGAATAGAGACCTGAAATACATAAGGAAGTCTTAGGGATATTGGAAGAATAACATTCCAAGCAGAGGAAACAGCAAGTACAAAGACCCAGAAGTGGGATGAGATTGTTATATTTAAGGAACAGTATGAAAGAAAGTGTGGCTAGAGCAACCTGAGTGAGGGACAGAGGCAGAAAATGAGATCAGAAGGTGGTAAGATGGTAGAGACACATACCATGTAGTTCTGGCAGGCCACAGTAAGAACTTCTGAACTTTACTGGGAAAGATGGGAATTCATTGAGGAGTTTGAAGAAGAGGAGTGACATGATCAGATTTATATTATTCTGACTGTTTTGAAACAATAGATAGTAGAGGATCAAAGGTTCTACCAGGGCAACTACTTAGGAGGTTATTGCAATAATCCTGGCAAGAGATAATGGTGGAAGTAGTAAGAAATTGTCATACTGGATATATTTGAAGGTCGAGCTACGAGGATTTCCTGAATGATTGGATGAGGTATGTGAGAGAAAGGAGTCAAGGATGACTCCAAGGTTTTTGGCCTGAACAACTAACTGCACATGGATTTTGCAGTAAAAGGGAGCAGAAAATGATGGGGTAGGAGGGAGGTTTTAATGTGATACAACAGTTACAATGAATAAATGAGAGGTGTAAGAAGCATTTCAGGGTACATCAAACAATGCTAGAGAAAAGAAGCTTCTGAATGGTACACTCAATAGTAACGTAAAATTTTAAGGTATGTACAACAGTAGTGTTTAGAGCTCCATACACATACCATATTTTCCGGCGTATAAGACGACCGGGCGTATAAGACGACCCCCTAATTTTACAGTTAAAACATAGGTTTAGGCCTATATTTGCTGTATAAGACTACCCGCCTCGGAAGTGGGGGGCAGTCTTATACAGCAAATATAGGCCTAAACCTATGTTTTAACTGTAAAATTAGGGGGTCGTCTTATACCCCCGGTCGTCTTATATGCCGGAAAATACGGTATGTTAACATGTGAAAACACATATGGAATAATAAACAATGTACATCCAAGGTTGACCATCACCATCTGTTTGCTTCAGACTTTTAAAAAGCCTACTGCCCAAGCCAGATCTTAGTCTAGTTAAAACAAAATCTCTGGGGCTGGATTCATGTGCCAGCATTTTTTTTTTTAAAGCTCCCTAGGGGATTCTAGTATGGAGGCAGAGTGGAAAACCATTGCCTTGAATTGAGAAACAACTGTGAAATCTTAAAGAAGCAGAAGGAATTTTCCCCTTTTATATTTAAGCCTTGGACAAGTATCTGTTTTGGAGTTAGGCAAGAGACACCCATGCCCTAATGTTCATGTTTTTCAGCCAGGAAACGTGAAGAAACTCTCCCAAGAGACTGTTGAGCCCCGACTCTGTGGTCTTTTAATATCCAAGGAGCTCCTTGGAGAAATGGCTGATTATAGGCTTGGGGCAGCAAACATATAAGATGAGCCTGAAACATCTTGTCAGAATAGGTACCAAGCAAGCTCTCAAAGACTACTGCTGAAGGCTGACATAAAGGACTCAGGATCTACTTTGAAGAGGTTTGCAATTTGAGCATCTACACTTACACTGCATTAAAACATATCAGATATGGGGAAACTGGGATGGCTCAGTGGGTTAGGCACTCACTTTGCAGCCCTGGGGACCGAGGATCAAATTCCGGCCCCGGCCCGTGCAGAACCATATGCTGAACTGGGGAGTGCCCCCAGTTCAGTTCTAACCAGGGTGAGACCCCAGCCCAGTTCCTGCCCTGTGCAGCCCCGCCCACCTGTGGAATGAAACTATGTGGAAAAACCAATGATGTGCAACTATGGAGACTGTTCTGGGCCCTCCCCCTTCTCTCTGTCTCTGACTGTATCTCTCTCTTTCTCTTTCTGTCAAAAACAATAAATAAATCTTAAAACAAAACAAAAACAAAAACATATCAGATATGTTTAAATCCATGAATTCCAAATGATCCTTAAAAAAACGCAAAGGAGAATCTTTGAATAATGTGAAAAATTAACTCATTTTAAAACCTGAAAAAATAAAGATAAGGAAATAAGCATTTATCCTCTCTTCTTTACTTCAAAATAACCAAAGAGTTGATGAGAAGTTTCTCATTACATAAGTACTCAGACCTGGTCCAATTGTAATTAAAATGGGAGTGGTCAAGGGGTGGCCAGTGGGAGGGGCCAATCCTGGAAATGCCTCTCTGGGTCTGTCCATAGGGCAGCTCTTGGCATAGCATTGCTCCCAGCAGATGATGCCTCTAACTGCACTCTCTTCAGCCAGATGTGCTGGTCCCACTTCCTAGTCCAAATGCCCTCCCAGCACAGATTGAGTCAATTAAAATCTTGATCTTACCCCCTCACTTTATGGGGGGGAAACAGAGCTCTGGGGAGATGATTTACAAGAAGCAAAGGTGGTCAGGAGCAGCTTTGGATAGAGAAGAGCTCTGAACGAAATCTTCAGAGCTGAGCCACCATGAAACCTTGGGTTGGTCTCTTCCTTCACTGGGGCTGTTTCTCCATCTGTATCATGTAGGGGCTGCTCTAGTTTTGGTAGCCACTCCTATAGTTCCTGCATCAGGACCAAACCTGGAATCCAGATCTCTCTTCACATCTGGTGCTGTTGTTACTGAACCCACCCTCCTTTGCATCAGTGGACTGACATCCTAAGAAAACAGCATCATGTTGATATGTTTCATCCTGGTTTCCCCAACATACAGCTCAGAGCTTGTCCCTCAGTAAATAACACAGCTTGGATGGCAAAAGCAACCATAAGCCAAGTCAAAAGGCCAACAAATCACTGTGAAAACACATTTGCAACTCATAACACAGAGGGCTCGTTTTTTAAATACCAGCTCCTACAAGTCAATAAAAGATTATTAACAAGAATGCCAGTTTCCTGTCCTGCATGTAAGGAGCTTGGAAGTTACCCTTCTATCCCAAAAACACATTAAAAAAAATAATAATAAATCAAACACTCTTCTTAGATCTGTAAGAGAAGTAAGGTAATGGTAAACAATTGCCCCCTAAATTGGAGTGACCAACATGGGAATACAAAATATTCACAACTTACGAAAGCAGAAGCCCCTTGTGGGTACCAGTCCTGAGATGGGAATACCTAAACTGTAATTGAAGAATTACTGGAGACTCAGTGTGGACAAGTCTGAGAGTCAAAAGCTCCAGGGAGACTAAGTCACTGGGGGTCCCCACACTTTTGTGAGTTTTACCTCCAGGAATTTGACCAGGTCCTAAGAGTAAGTATGAATATTGGAGAAAAATCTCATCATGCTCTAGCCAGGGGCAGAGGTGGAGGGTGGGGGACCAGACATCTTGAAACATGCCAGAGCATTCTGTTCTTAACAAGTTGTGCTCTCAGGGGACACTATTTAACCAGAGCCTAACCTGATGGAGATTGCTCAGAGTTTAATTGACCTGTTGGGAAGTACCCCACTCCGGCAAACTGTAGCCTTTCACATGGGAGAAGGGAACCGCCTAACCATGACCCAGTACAGTATTTCTGTCCCACCTAAGGGGGATGGGCCATTGGGGGCATACAAAGAAGCACTTGTGAACACAGTCCAGAGACACAGGCTCACTAAAAAATGGAGTCTTAATCACAGAACCATAGATCACTTCTCACACACACACATTACTACATTTTACTACCATATTACTAAAGGACTACTAACCACAATTCCTTTTACTCAGCACATCATGTCAAGCAATCAAGAAAAAAAAATTACAAGGTATACTAAAAGGCAAAAATCGCAGTATGCAAAGACAAAATGAGCATCAGAATCAGATTCATATATGGCAGGGATGTTGGAATTATCAGATTAGACATTTAAAACAACGATGATTAATATGCTAAGGGCTCTAATGGATAAGATAGACAGCATGCAAGAAAAGACAGGCAATGTTGAGGGGATAAAACTTCTAAGACAGAATAAAAATAAATCTAGAGATAAAAACATTTTGTAACAGAAATGAAGACTGCCTTTGATGAGTTTACCTAGTAGACTGGACACAGATGAGGAAAGAATCTCTGAGCTTGAGGATTTCTCAATAGAATCTTCCAAAAATGAAAAGCAAAGAAAAAAAGACTGAAAATAATAGAACAGAATACAGTACCCCAAAACTGTGAGACAACTAAAAATTTGGTGTAATATACATGTGTATATAATGGGAATACCAGAAGGAGAAACAAAAGAAATATTTAAAGCCACAGTGATTGATAATTTCTCCCAAATTAATATCAGACACCAAACCAGGACACTCAATGAACACCAAGCAGGATAAATGCAAAAACAACAAAACAAAAACTATACCTAGGTTTATCATATTAAAATATCAGAAAATCCAAACTAAGAAAAAATTTTGAAAAATCGGAGTGACATTTTACCTATAGAGGAGCAATTCCTCAGAAACCGTGAAGCAAGAAGAGAATGTAGTATGATTTTTAAAGTGCTAGGCGCAAGAAACAAGACCAACTCAGAATTCTGTATCCTGTGAAATTATTGTTCAATAACAAGGGAGAAATAAAGACTTTCTCAGATAAACATAAACTGAGGGACTGTGTTGCCAGTATATCTTCTTGGCAAGAAATATTGAAAGAAGTTCTTCTATTATTATTATTATTTTTTAAATTTATTTTTATTGTTTTTGACAGAGACAGAGAAACAGAGAGACACAGAGAGAAGGTGAAGGGCCCAGAGCAGTCTCCACAGTTGTACATAATCAGGTTTCAATATAGTTTCACTCCACAGGTGGGCGCAGGGCTGCACAGGGCAGGAACTGGGCTGGGGCCTCCCACATGGGAAGCATGCCCGAGGCAAGGGTCTAACTGGGGGTCTCCCAAATGGAAAGCTTGTCCCAGCAAGAACTGAAATGGGGGCCCATCCCAGTTCAGCATATGGGTCCACATAGGCCGGGGCCAGGATCTGATCCTCAGACCCCTGGGCTGCAAGACATGCATTCAACCCACTGAGCCATCCTGGCATCCCTAAGAAGTCCTTTAGAGAGAAGAAAAATGATATAAGTCAGAAACTCAGATCTACATACAGAAAGGGAGAACATCAAAAAAGGAATAAGTGAGGGAATGCTGGGATAGCTCAGCAGGCTAAGTGCTTGCCTTGCAACTGTGAGGTCCAGGGATCGAATCCTGGCCTGAGCCCCAGTCTGTGCAAACTCATATGCTGAACTGTGATGCAACTGGTAACCTCCAGGATGGCAATGAAGGTTCTCACCTCCCATGCAGGAGGTCCCCAGCTTGGTTCCCTCCCTTGCGACCCACATCCACCTGTGTGGAGTGGAAAATTTGTCATAACTAATGATGTACAACTATGGATACTGCTCTGGGCCCTCCCCCCTTCTCTCTCTCTCTCTTACCTCCTCTCAAATAAGAAAATAAATCTTTTTTGAAAAAAGGAATAGGGAAGCTGGGATGGCTCAGCGGGTTAAGTGCTCGCTTTGAAGCCCCGGAGCCCAAGGATTGAATCCCGGGCCCGGCCCATGTGGACCCACATGCTGAACTGGGGAGTGCCCCCAGTTCTGTTCTTGCCGGGGCCTATGTGGGAGCCCTCGGCCCAGTTCCTGCCCTGCGCAGCCCCGCACCTACCTGTGAAGTGAAACTATATGGAAAACTAATGTTGTCAACTATGGAGAGTGCTCTGGGCCCTCTCCCTTCTCTCTGTCTCTCTCTGTCTGTCTCTCTCTCTCTGTCAAAAAACAATAAAAATAAATCTTTTAAAAAAATTTTTGAGAAAGGAATAAATGAAGGTAAAATACAAATTTAATTTTTCTTATTCATTGATCTAGCAGATAAGTTTGTAAAAAATAATAGTAATAATACATGCAAATATATATAGATATTGGTGAAACTGATACTCTTCTAGCCAGGCTAACTGAGAAAAAATAAAAGAGAGAGAGGTCACAAATCATTAACAGCAAAAAGTGAAAGAGGTGCCATCATTACAAATCCCATGGACAGAAAAAGAATAATAAGGGATTAGTAGGAGCAACTCTATACCCACAAATTGATAACCTAGGTGAAATAAACCATTTCCGTGGAAGGCATAACCTGCCAAAACTCACACAAGAAGAAATAGACAATTTCAATAAGCCTATATCTATTTGAGAAATTGAATCAATAATTAATAAGCTGGGGAAGCCGGGATGGCTCAGTGGGTTAAGTGCTCACTTTGCAGCCTTGGGGACCAAGAATTGAATCCCGACCCCAGCCTGTGCAAACCCATATGCTGAACTAGGGTGTGCTTCCCATGTGGGAGGCCCCTAGTTCAGTTCTCACCCCCAAGTTTGGCCCCTGGCTCAAGGGGGCGCGTCTCCTATGCGGGAGGCCCCCAGCCCAGTTCCTGCTCTGTGTGGCCTCCGCCCAGCTGTGTGGAATAAAAGACCATGTTGAAAACTGATGACATACAACTATGGAAACTGCTCTGGGCCCTCTCCCTTCTTTCTGTCTCTCTTCATCTCTGTGTCTCTCTTTCTCTGTCAAAAAATAATAAAATGAATCTTTAAAAAATATTTTTTTGCACTTTTTTATTGTTAAATTTATTGGGGTGACATTGATTGATAACAATTACATTGTTTCCAAGTGTACAATATTCTACATTACATTGTCTATACATTGCATTATGTGCTTACCACCCAGAATCAGCTCTCTTTCCATCACCACATATTTGATGTCCCTTCCCTACTCCCCCCACCCCCCAGCTCTTCCACCCACCTCCCCTCTTACCCTCAGGCAACCACTAAACTATTGACTGTGTCCATGAGTAAAAAAATAATTAATGGCCTTCCAAAACGTAAAGTACAAGGCCCAAGCCGGTTCACTGGTGAATTCTACCAAACAATTAAGAAAGAAATTACACCAATTCTTTTTTTTTTTTTTTTAAATGTAAACAGATTTAAAATATTTATTTATTTATTTATTGTTTTTTGACAGAGAGAGAGAGAGATACAGAGACAGAGAGAGAACTGAACTGGGGGAGCTCCCAGTCCAGCACATGGTTCCGCACGGGTCAGGGCCGGGATTCGATCCCTGGTCCCCGGCGCTGCAAAGTGAGTGCTTAACCCACTGAGCCATCCCAGCTTCCCCCCCTTTTTTTTTTCAAAGATTTATTTTTATTGTTTTTGACAGAGAGAGAGACAGAGAGAAGGGGGAGGGCCCAGAGCAGTCTCCATAGTTGACATTAGTTTTCCATATAGTTTCACTCCACAGGCGGGCACAGGGCTGCGCAGGGCAGGAACTGGGCTGGGAGCCTCCCACATAGGTCCCGGCAAGAACTGAACTGGGGGCACACCCCAGTTCAGCATATGGGTCCGCATGGGCTGGGACCGGGATTCGATCCTCAGTCTCCGGGGCTGCAAAGCGAGCACTTAACCCACTGAGCCATCCCAGCTTCCCTACACCAATTCTTTATAGTCTCTTTCAGAAGATAAAAACAGAGTGAATGCTTCCTAACTCATTCTATGAGGTTAGCATTACCCTAATACCAAAACCAGACAAAGACATGGCAAGAAAACTATAGACCAATATCTCTCATGAACATAGATGCAAAAATGAAAAATTCTCAACAAAAATATTAAAAAATAAAGTCCAACAATGTATAAGGAGAATTATACACCACAGCTAAGTTGGATTAATTGGGGGTATGTAAAGCTCATTTAACATTCAAAAATCAATTTATGTAATCCATCACATCAACAGGCTAAAGGAAAAAAGTTACATAATCATATCAATGGATGCAGAAAAAGCATTTGACATAATCCAACACCCACTGATAATAAAAACCCTCAGTAAACAGGAATAGAGAGGGAACTTCCTCAACTTAATAAAAATATCTATACTTCCTGTAAGCAGCCTGAAGTGACCTCTGATAATGATTCCCTATTCACTTGACTCAGAGAACACCACAAAATCATGCAAATCGAGAAGTTGAAATCCTCATGTTTACGTCAAGAACACTTGTGAAACTGCCCAGGCCATCAAGGATACGCATATACAAAAAGCCACCAAGTTTCTAAAGAAAGTCATGTTATAGAAGCAACGTGTGCCATTCCATCTTGCAATGGTGGAGTTGATAAGTGTGCCCAGGCCAAATAGTGGGGCTGGATGCAGGGTTGGTGGCCCCAAAAGAGTGAAGAATTTGCTTTAAAAATATGGAAAGTAATGCTGAACTTAAGGGTTTAAATATAGATTCTCTGGTCATTGAGCACATCTGGGTACAAAACTTACAGAGCTCGTGGGTGGGTTGACCCCTACATGAGTTCTCCCTGCCACACTGAGAATGTCCTCACTGAAAAAGAGCAGATTGTTCCTAAAACAGAAGAGGAGGCTGCACAGAAGAAAAAGATATCTCAGAAGACACTGAAGAAACAATGTTATGACCTGGGGATAAACTCAGCATCAAATAAATGCTAATAAAAGGAGAGAGAGAGAGAGAGAGACAGAGAGATCAATAAAAAACCCACATAGACAATCATAGCAGCTGCTCTCTATTTTGTTCCACTGTTCTGTGTGACTTCTTTTATGCCAGTACCATGCTATTTTGATTCCTATATCTTTGAAATGTAGCTTGCAATTAGGAAAGGTGCTGCCTTGGGCTTTGCTCATCTTATAATTGCTTTGGCTATTCAGGGTCTTCTGTGGTTATATACAAATTTTATAATAGTTTTTGTATATCTATGAAAAATGCCACTGGAATTTTGATAGAGATTGCATTGAATCTGTTGATTGTTTTAGGTAATATGGACATTTTCACAGTATTAATTCTTCCAGTCCAAGAACATAGGATATCTTTCCACTTACTTGTTTCTTCTTTATTCTCTTTCATTGATGTGTTGTAGTTTTTTTTGTGTGTTTTTTTTTTTTGTTTTGTTTTTTATCTTTTCACATTTATAGAGAGAAATTATCTTTTTGTCTTCAGTGCATATTTATTTCTATTTTACTTTTTGACAGATAGAGAGAGAGACAGAGACAGAGACAGTTAGAGAACCGAACTGTGGGAACTCCCCAGTTCAGCATGTGGGTCCTGCCTGGGCCGGAGCCGGGATTCGATCCTCGGTCC